>VZSV01000008.1:11148433-11164426 GCA_013398735.1 Nothocercus julius
TTTGAGAATATGAGTGTATGAATTTTCATTTTCACAATTTATTTTACTTTTAATATCTTTCATGCCCACATTATATTTGAGACTGCTAGTTATAAAAGTTTCCATGTTCAAGGTGTTTGGAAGCCTAGCACTCAGTCCTTGAGAAGGAAATAGTTATTGAAAAGCCTTCGGCTTCTTCCAGTGTTTAGACGTGCATTGTTGTGATGATAATATGTGTGTTCTTGCTTCAGGAACTTTTGCCTGTAATTTTTGAATTTCTATAGTCCACAATGGAGTCCAAGAGCAGTAATATAAAAAACGCAAATAAGAAATAATGGCTTATCTTGTAATAAGAGTTCTGCGCAGTAGATGTTGTCTTCTTGAAGTGCTCTTTAAAGCATGAACAACAGAACACTTTCCAATCGAGTTTCTGCCAGTTAAAAATGACCCTTGGGGCTATGACATTGAGCAGAGTCAAAGAATCTGATTAAATTTGAATAGGCAATAGATTTAAAAGTTAAAATAACTGGATTATGGTTTTATTTGCTGAGTTAAATCATGTGTATTATCTATATACATTTTTCTTTTTTTTCTGGAAAAAAAATATATATTCTTATTAGGATTTCCAAAAACATCAAGTAAAATATTTGTGACGGGTGACACAGAAGCAATAGCCATTGCACAAAGAGTATTTTTCTCCAGTTCACTGACAAAAATCTTTGCCCTAGCTTTCACCATTTCTCTTTACCTTGGTTGTCAAAGGAGGTTGGGTTGCAATGTTGTATATTCCTATTGCTGCTGAAATTTCCCTTTTCATTTCGTGCCTCTGGTTTCTGGAGTGCTGCTCTGCAGCAAGCTCATATATTAGAATTTGAGTGATTGACTGGCTGGTTTAAGCTTTGGAGTTAAAGCATATACTCTAGGAGATTTATATAGCTTTGAAAATCTTGCCTCATGAGGAGACTGGAGATTGAAAACTGATCTGGAACCATGTTGAAATTTAGGGTTGTGAGATTGCCTGCATTATTCTATTGCATAAGCATCTTGGACGGCTGAAAGTTTATTCTGTTGTTTCCTTGAGTATTGCAAGTACTGTTCATACGCATGCTCCCTTAACTTCTGTTTTGGGGAACTTAGGGACACTTATCCAGATGCATAGCAGTCAATTCTTTTTCAAGTTAGGCAATCAAGAAGGTTAGTTATAAGATAGCTTCTTGCATAATTGCATAAGTTGTTACTTAGAATGTATATTTTCAAATAAATATGTATGCTTTATACCTAATTATCTTGTACAAAGGGAATGGTTGTATGGAGGGTTTTCACTTTATCATATCTATTACAATTAGCTATTTGAATAAATCACTTGGAAATTCTCAGGCATCACCTGTATGAATGAGCTCTTCATAGGAGAAAGTCCTACCACAGATGGAAAGCTAAGGTCAAATTCAACCAGTCTCCCATTGCCAAAGAGCAGAATTTGGTTCACATTATAAAATAGCTGCCTGATGTTTAATAAATAGACGTAAAGATACTCAATAGTTATAATCAATTATGTAAAAGCAAATGATGGACATGGCTTCCTAACCAAAGTTATATTTTAGGAAAAAAAATTCAAAATTTCCCACCTAAAAATTTCCCCGGAGATAGAGCGTACCTGGAAAACCTGGCCTGCAAACACCCCAAAAACTGCTCTGGGGTTGGGACCGAGTATACCTATCTAAGGTGGTATTATTTTTATAATTAAAAATGGTGAAGAACATGATGCATCTCTAACTTAGACAGTGTCAGAGTTACGGAAGTGGCCAGGACTGCTGCTGTTACGGGCAGATTTACTGTACTTGCTTCGCTGTAAAGTCCCTCTCTAGGGTAGTATGCTTTTTTGTACTTCTATCTATTTCTCTTCTTCTCTTGAGAACACTCTGATTTACTTTTTGATAAACCCATAACAACAGAGGGATCACAATGCCGAAATGAGTTTAGCTGGAAGGGATACATAATGTCAGCTGAAGAATAGCGCTTGGTAAATATGTCTTGGCCGCGGCTCGGCAGAAGGCAGATCCTGTCAGCTAATCAGCACTCTGCTTCCTACAAAGTGTCTTTCCATACAGCAGAATCATTCTTTTTTATTATTATTTTTTAGGGGGGAAAAAAAAGAAAAGAAAAAAAAGGAAATGGTCTGTCTAGGGTGCTATTTGTGTGTTTCTGACAAGTTCAGTATGACTCACTTCTGAGTTTTTGATACATTTATCTTCCAATGCACCTTTGACTTGGGAGAGTGTTGTTAGCTCCTCTCGAAGTAAGTGAATTATGTCTAAGGCTATGTCTATATGCTCCTTTGGGTCCTGGGTGAGGGAATAGCCTTCACAACTATGTGCTATTGTGGGATGCTCAGTGTGCATCTCCTCCTTCTATCCTATCTGCCCTTGCAATATCAAGGCCTTTCTAATTCATGATGCTGCTACAAGGGAAAATGTAATATATGGAGTCTGTGAGGCCACATGAAGTATGCCCGTCCTGGCTGTATTCTTAGTAGGTGGTTGAGACTGTCCTAAGGGGCAGAAGTTATCCTGGGAGGGTAATTTCCAAGATTTCCCCAAGGTCACCACAAGCCCATGATGGGCACATTCATATCCAAAGAGTGCGGAGCCACTGGATGCTTAGGCCTGTGTCCAGACTGCAGCACAGAAGTGCTGAGAATTCAAAATCCTTGAAAATATATTGCTATACAGGCTCTAATTTGTGGAAGCCAAGCTGCTTCTTTAGAAATGTAAATAGGACATCAGAAATTAAATGTTTTAGGAGAAATCTGGCCTTGTTTTTTTTCTTTTTTTTTTTTTCTTTTTTTTTTTTTTCCCCCCTCAGACTGTAACTTGGGAGGGCATCATAGTGTAATACATTGTAACCTCAGAATTTTTCAAATGAACAGTACTGCTTTAGTTTTCAGAATAATAGTCTTGCCAGAGGAGATGTCAGACAATCCTCCTGTTCGTTCTTCCTTGTTCTTGCTGAAGCACCAAACCATATGGCAAATTAAGCCTGATTTTTATTAAAATTTTCATTGTACTTAGCTTAGTGCGAACTGGGAAATGCACTTTCTTTGAACTACGCAGCTATTATATAAGCATCTTAATTAGGAGATGTTAATGTTCTTGCTCAATTTCTGACATTCCTGGGGGTATGTAGCTCCCTCTTGTGGCTAATTAAGCATTAAAAACAATCGTATTTTTTTGGAAATTGCTTCTTGTGCCACTGCTGTTGAGATGATGCGGTGGTACATGGAGCATCGCCAGCCTGGGCATTAGTCTCTGTGCATTACCCAGATGCCGCGACGCTGCTCGTCCCCCGTTTGCTCTTCTGCTCCCTGCTCCTAGGAGTTTCCTGCATGGCTCAGCAAGGAGCTCCTTGAAAGGTTGCAGGACAGAGGAGAGATTTGTCCCCTCTCCTTCCCCAGATTTAAATGGAGATATGTCATGAAATTCCTTCTTTCTGCATAAGTAGATAGAAGGGAAGGGTTGGCAAGTTCTCACTTGCATGGTGAATGTAGTTTCTTCCCAAAGTTTTAAGCAGACTGGATGGAACATGGACCATCCAGTCATTCAGAAAAAAACTGATTTTCTGGTTAAATCCATTAGTCCTGGAGTCTGTACCCCTGCTTTTCTATCTAGTGTGAAGTATGACGTGTTTATAGTGATCTGAGAATTGCCTAATGAACTACTGCAGAATATTGATACAGCCCATGATTTCTACCTTTTATAGAGATATATATATATATAAAATTAGGGCTTTTGGCCTTTACAGAGTCTTAATTTGCCATACATGTTTGGAAAATATTTGTCTGTCATGGTGGAAAGGGCTGTTCTGTAGACCTCTCAATTATTTTTGTGCAGGCCTGTAGCTGCGGTAGCTGCCTTTCAAACCACTGCTCTTGTATTGGATGGGAAGGTGCGTTTATCTTGTAATAAATCTCAGAAATCGGGACAGAGGAAGAGCAGTTGGTCTTTTTCATGCAAAAGTGAGCAATAGTCATGGCATTGTAAAATGGTAAACAAAGCCTTATATTAAGAAAAAAATAATAATTTGGGGCTTGACATAAAAATACCAGAGACTGGTCCAAAACTGAGTAGAATATCAGGGAGCTTTCCAGGAGCAGCCTGGAAGTTTCAGCTTCATCACAAAACCTGAAGTCACAAAGTTAGTTTGTCCCTTTCCTCCTTCAGTGTTGTCTCCTTCTCTGTTTTGCTGTGACATCCTCAAAAATACGTGAGGGGAAAACCACATCCATTAGTTTTCCTGACTAGGAGGAGAGGGGAAAAAGAAGGTGAAATAGTTTTTTACTTTGAAATTTCTTCCTTCCCCCAAGGGTTTGGGAATTGAAACTTTATCTCTGAAAAATGCTGATTTCTTATTTCGTATCTTGTGGCAATTTTTCTCAATTAAAATAAAGGAATAATGATTATGAGGTTTAGTCAAAATCTCACTGCCCAGTAATCTGCAAACCAGCTTTGCTGAACCCACAGCAATAGGGCAGCAAACATATTTCCTTGGGGACATTATTAAACTCTCTGCATATTTATTATCACAGAATGGGAATGGGTCCAGATTTCTAATACCACTTTTTTTCCTTCCTCTTCCTGAGCTGTGATTCAGACCAGCATATAAATATTTGACTTAATGTTTCTGCGGAAACGTTAACAATGTAAAATTGATAGGAACAAAAGAACATGAAACAGCAGTGGGAAGGAATGGCTTGGCAAGGTTGTCAGCCTAAAAGGGCAAGATTAATTTATAATCCTGCAAGATTTGGGGGTCCAAACACAAATTTGCATGGCTTGTAGCTTGTAGCAAACATTGTGCAGCTCTGGAAGTTTACAGATGCTACTGTCATTAACATTAGGCAGCCTTGAAATTGAATTTTTAGGGATTTTTTTTCTTTTCTTTTTTTTCTCCATATGGGGGAACAAGTTGTGGCGTTACGGAGGAATTTCCATGCGCACGCACGCATGGAAAGTGGAGGAAGTCCAACTGTGTGACTAAGCTGAGTTCTGGGCATGATACCCACATATTTTTAGGAGGAGTTTTTTCCTTGCTTTAAAACCCTGGGAAAGAAGGGTATAGGATGGAATGGGGAGAAACACACCCAAAAGTACTGTCTGAAATGATTCTAAAATGAGTAATGAAAATGACCAACTAGTTGGAAAGTAATGCCTGATGGGTATCAGATATTAACAGTATTGTTAAGGTGGTTATGAAATAAGTATGTTTAACGCCATTAAAACTGGAAAACCTTTTTATTTTTTTAACTTCTTCTCCCCCCTCTTTGTAGCATTTATTTCTATCTGTTTTATCAATTTAACTAGAAAAAATAAAGAAGAAATAGAATTAAATAAAATGTCAAATTCTAGACATGCAGCAGGTACAGTAACAATGCAATAATAGAAACTTTAAACCTTGAAATGGAAGACAGCCAAGATAAGACAGAAACTGGCTAAAGACCTGGTTTGGTCCTTCAACTTTTGGAAGATTTAACACAGAAATTGCCCAGTGTTTGCAGAATGATGAAAACTACCTCTCATTGTTTCATATTACGGGACGGGAATCAGCATCAGAGAAATAATTAAAACACTACCTGTTGGCTTCATGGTATTTTGATATTTTTGCTAATGTGGCCTGTACCGTTTTGCTTGGTGCCGTGCAGGTCATCAGAAGTGAGAGGACGGAGGGGGCGAAGTTTCGGCTCTCTGGCAAGGGGGTAGACCAGGACCCCAAAGGGATTTTTCGGATCAATGAGATCAGCGGGGATGTCTCCGTGACCCGAGCTCTCGACAGAGAAGCCATTGCCAATTACGAGGTGAGTGCTCGTGGCCATAGGAACTTCATCTCTATGTTGATAATGTGTGTTTGAATGGTGTGTGGGCTTCTGGAAGGCCTGTAGATGTGATGTATCAAAGGCTCGGTTGACAACTACTGTCCTATAAAATTTCCAGAAGAGCTGTTTGTCCTTTGGAAATTCTGAATGTATTTATATATGGAAATTCCGAATGCATTTATAAGTGTGGTCTGCCTCTACCCTGCTTTCTGCATGCATTTTCTGCCATGTATCTTTTAGCAACATGACTGTATGGAAGCTGCGTGTGTTTGGGATTTGTGAATGCAAAATTATGCTTGGACAAAAGGAAAGATTTGGGGAGAGTGGAGTGCTACAAAGGTAGTAATGTGATTATCCTTTTCTTTTTTTAATGTCAAGTTGTCAACGGAATATACTGTCCAACTCCATTTCCTTAGTAAGGATATCTTTTAATAGAGCTGCAGAATGTTCTGTTAACCTGAGGATGTAGCAGATACAGCTGTCACATGTAGGTAGTCTGTAAAGATTTTAGTAACGACTTCTCTGATTGCTGAATGCTGTGCTTTTCTCCCTGAAAATCTAAAAAATGATCTTTAAAATCTTAGTGTAACTGCAGCATAGTGTCTTAAAATGCAAAGTATAAATACAGGATGTGTCAATTCATATTTTCTATCTAGCTTTGGATATGAGCAGTCAGGTTAACTGTGTCTGGCCATTTTGACATATGTTAGCAGCTGGATTCCCAATACCAAATGTTCGGTAGAGTTGCACGTTGCCTCTTCTTTTGGAGCACAACGACACCCACGCCTGTGTCCTCACCCGGCAGGGAGCTCTCGAGCTCCAGCCCAGCCTGGGTGTCGCCTCCGGAGATGGCTCCGACCCTTCTCCCCGAGCTCCCCCTTGTCCTTCCCAGTGTGTGATAATCAATACTTGAGCTTTCGGCACCTGCAGTTTCTCACCTTACCTGAAAAGAGAGTTTGCCACTTGGAAAGACTAGCCATGCTTGCTCAGCACTGCTAAAATTTAGCATATGTTGGTTTTTAGCACTTAAACATCTATTTCTCATGTGGGACTGCAGTGAAATGTTTGTGAACCACTCATATGGGACTTACAATAGAAAATTCTGTCCCTCTTAAAAAATATTAGAAATTTCATGTTCTCCTTCTGACTCCGTTACTCATGTTCTTTTTTCCAGCTGTTTCTCATTTAATTTTGCTAGCTTTCCACCTTAATGTATTCAATATAAACCTTGACTTCTTTTTTTTCTTTCCTCCCAGCAATCATAGTAGCCTTTTCAACCTAATGCATAAAACCACAAATGACCCTCCTTTCTGAGGTGGCAAAGCTTACACTTAAATTAAGACCAAAAAACAAACAAACAAACAAAAAAACCACTTCCCTAGAGGAGCCTTTTCGAAGCGATGCAAATTATAAACAAATAGTGCACTGTAGTAGATTATTCCGAGCATTGTGAATATATATCCTAACAGGCTGGCGTGCTTTCTAACCTGTTATATAACACTCTGCTCAGCATGTTCCCTGGCATCCTGTTGTGCAAATGTAGCTGAAAAGTCCCATGGAAGGAGAGCTCTTAACATGATTAGTCAGTATTTGAATCCAGCCCATTGTTTTTCAGTAAAGATACATCATGGTGTCTGGAAAGCAGCAGGATTTTTCCCTGATTTACTTGATGCACTGAAAGATGAATTACTGAAAAGATCCTTAGATTTTCTCAAAGAAGATTTGGTGTTTTTTTGTTTGTTTTTTTTTTTTTTCCCCTTCTGTGTAATATTGATTTCCAAAAGAAAAAATTTCAGAGGAAATGGAAAAAAAAAAAAAAAAGATAACAGATCTCTATGAAAAACTGAAAAACTACAAGTTGTTTCATCATATAGTAAGGTGTATAAGCAATGGTGTGGCAAGGATAAAAAGATGAACTCTGATTCCTTCCAGCAACACTGGAAGGGCTGTTGTGAGAACAGCAGTCATTTATTTCCTGCTCTTCATTTATATGTACTCAAAGGATGAGAACTAAAAAAATGTTAATAGGGATCCCACTTGATAGGGATTTTGTAGAACTTTGCAGATTTTACAATGCATGTACCTCAAAACTTTTAAAGTTAACTAAAACTTCCCATTCATTTTATTTTTAGTAAAGAATTGATAACCTATTTTAAAATAAAGGAACCTGTCTGACAGCCAGGACCTGGAAAAGATTATTTGCAGCAGCTCAGGGCATGGTGGCTGTGTCTTCGGAGGAGCTTGGATTTTGTTTGACAGCAAAAGCAACCCAAGCTACATTAATGTCCTGACCCCCTTTAAGCAGGCGTATTCAGCTGATTGATTTATGAGTTGATTTTTATGAAATTAGTTAAATTGTTCAAAAATGGACAAGCATGTGAAATTCCACCCAAATATTAATGTCGAGGTGATTAATTGCCAGAGTGAAGCTGACCTAATCACTTGCACATTTGGAAAGGGGATGGTTTCAGCTGAGAAAATGAAACGGTGTCACGGGAGGGCGGGGTGAGACTGCAAAAGCCCAAAAGCTGCTAGTACATTGAAATTAGCCATTAATGACTATTTTTCTCATACATATGGAACGATGCTAAAGAAATCCCATTTGCCGATGAGAACAGGCAGGTGCCAGTGGCATGTTTGGCATGTTTGCCCCTGTGACTTTGCAGGGTGCCTCCTGGGAGGTCAGAGAATGACCCTCTATTTTCGATCTACGGAGATGCTTTTATGAAGTGCAAGAAGATGTAAGGATGCTGTTATGCTCAGTGAACAGACTGTTTTGGAAAAGTGTGTAGTAATTCAGTTTCCCCCTAAAAGAGGTCTGATGAGGAACATTCAGGAGCTCTGATAGGAACTCTCCGGATCACAGTAAACCAGTGGATTTAAATGAATGGTTTTATTTTGAGGCTTGTGACAGCCGGGTGATGAAGTTACTAAGTGATGCTCCAAAGAAAGGGCTTAGGCAGACTGTGGGAATATTATTGAATTGTTTCTGGGTTGGTGAGATAAGCGAGTAGCCTAGAGCCCCTATTTACTGTGAGCAAAAGAAATTCAGTAGTAAGAACACGGTCTGAAAAATATTTTCTTTGGTTTTCTTTCAGGATTTGAATAAGTCAGTCTAGTTCAAAATTTCAGATAATAGCAGATCATTTATTCATTTAATATCGAAAATTGCAGATGTGTCAAAATAGATACAGGAATTTGGGGGAAATTGTGTGTGTGTGGGAGGGAGGGGGTGGAGCTTAGGATGGATATTCTGGTCCAAGTCAGTGAGATCCATACTCATAATCTAAAATAGCCAACAATCCAGGCAAACTGGGGTTCATTTCAGATCCCTAGTCTTTTCTGAATCCAGCAGAGCTGGAATATTTGCCTTCATCTGAGTAAGTGATTTACAAAGAGGTTATTCATTTTTGAAGATAAACTTTCTCCTCCTGTTGGGTGAGGAATAGCTGTGGTCAGTCAGGAGGGAAAAAAGGAGGAAGGGGGAGTATAATGTTTCAGAAACTCTTGTTTAATCTTAGCATTTATATCCAAATTGGACTTAAAACACCAAGAACTCATGCAGATTTAGGCAACCCATCTCATATTAATGACAGTGAATAGTCTCTTGGCGCTCTCATCCTGCCGAACTTCATGTTATCTCTGTAAAGGCAAGGTGAGGACTTGCTTTAGGTTGTCTCATGGTTTGAGTTTCCTATATAAATAGTTTTCCATATCTGCAAAATGTATGGGCATAATTGAACATCTCACCTGCATGTCTCTTAAATGTTCACAGGCATTGGGCCAAGCTAGTTGTCTTCATAGTTGTGAAGCACTTCTGTTAATTGTTCCTTATTAAGCTGAGAAATAGCCCGGTAGGACTGCAACATCACCCTAAGTGTTTGGCTCAGAAATCACAGTCTTTGTGTCATTTGAACTGATACAGTTCAGACCAGGGCTTTGGTCGCTGCTGATGGCTCTGCATTCCTTAACCTATTCTCAGTCTACTTGTTATCCAAGGCATATAAAGAATAATACAGCCCAAGAAAAGTCCTAGTTTGCTTTTTGGTACCATTAATGTAGGTTTTGAATATCTCATTCCATCACTGTCATTGGCAAAGTATCCTTTTTTACAGCAGGGTGATCTGTTGCTATAAAAAACAAGCAGAAAGCTCCTACAACTGATTTCACACCCTCTGCTTGTTAAGCATTTATAAAGCAAATAAAGCTCCTCACTTAAAAAATAATTAAAACTAACTCTTCATTAACAGTTCAAATTGCCTAGGTAAATTTGGTCACAGCTCTGATTTGCACGCTGTCACTGAATGGTTTTATCAAACTTCTTCGTTTCCTGCTTGCAAAGGATCACCTTATGATTGCACACGTTTTTACACTTGAGAAAGAGTTATGAAAAAGCCTGGCAATGATGGTAGCATCCTTTAAAATCTTGAGCCTGATTGAAAGCCAACCATCTTGATCCTGCTAATCGGTGTGTGTAACTCTGTCTCTGCTTTTACTTGCATGGAAGTAATTTGCCTATGAACATATTATCTATATAGAGTTTGAGGTTTTGAAAATGAGCTCATTACTATGACATGTAGTTAGGTGGCATGAAGCAGCACATTTGGGTTTTATGTAAGCATGTTTCAGACTGTATATTTTCCTGCAGAAAGGTTGGAAACATGGTGGAGTACAGACATGTCATGGAGGAATCCTGTTTATTTAACAAGGAGGAAAGAAAGAAAATTTCGCTGGAAAAAAATGAGCAGTTCTTGTATCATTGTTGGATAAAATTAATAAGAGGCTAGAAGCTTATTTATAAAAATGCAATGTAGGTAAATCAAATAGAATACGGTTGAAAATTATAACAGTTGAAAAGATCTGTCACTTGCATTGCATATGTATATAAATAATGCACAAGACAAATATGTATTTCTTTATGTTGACAGTATGTTCAAAGATATATATATTTTCAATAAAACATGCGAGGGTATCAGGCTGTTTTGAATTAATTTCTCTTTATAGAAGGAGTATGAGTGCCATATTTTGACTCCAGAATGAGAAATGAACATCTACTGAGAGAGTGCCATTAGGTTGTCACCTGGCAGAATTCCTTGAGATTTAGAGTACGTGGACTCTTCACTAAGCAAGCACTGGTGATAATGTCTATGCAAAAGAGGAAAGTTCATCACTGTGGGTGTTAAAAATAATGAACCACTATAGGAAGGATATTGAAAAAACATGGACAGCCTCTTGAAATTGCTGGATTCCCTCATTTACTGTAGATGAAGATGTAGATTCCTCCAAATGTAGATGAAGAACTGCAGGCTGCTCCATATCTTGAGGTGGGTGTAATAATCTTAACATAGCAGGGACCTGCATCTCATCAGTTGCACTTCTGCTCACCTAATAGTCATGGTCTTTAAATTCTGCAAACCCATCTTAGCACAGCACTGGGCTCACGATCAGAACTTGGTCAGTTCAGAGCTGAAACTCAGTTATACTGGTTGTATTCCAAAATAGGCATTTTTGTATGCCAAGAGGAAATCAACTCTGCTTTGACTTCAGATTCCCTTATACTTCAGCAAGTCTTTTAAAAGACTTTATGCGGATTCTGTGAGTCTGCACATGTGGAAATGTTACTATATCCTTAAGCTTCTATCTAAATTTTTTGCCATGGGAACTTTGCTCAACATGGGGTGACCACCCCACTTCTGTGACTGGTGGCCCTCCATTGGTAAAGTGAATCTTGTCTCTTGGGAAGAGTTGGGCCTGGCACTGTCTGGGAACAGCTTTGTGGTGCTTGGTTCCAGGCTCTGGGGTCTCTCACTAGCAACCTGCCGCTTGGCTCCAATCTCTGATAAAGCATTCAGCCCCCAAAATGACAAGATGCTCCAGTAGACCCTGTGAATCTTATGGAAACTGGTCCTTCGTTCTGACAACACTGACTTGATCCTGACCTTTGTTTTTTGACATGATTGGTGGGAACCTAATGCTGTTTTTGCCTGTATGGGAAAAGATGGAAGCAAATGAATTTGGTCAGTCTGAAGAAGGGCTTTTCATCTAAAGAAAAGTAGTGATGGATTAGTCAAAAAAAAAAAAAAATGCTGCTACCTGCACTTCTATAATGATTGGATTTGGGATAAAAGCTGGAAATAGAAGATACTTTCGTAGGAAACCATAAATTGGAGAAAAAGGAGCTCTTATTTGTCAAAATATGTTAGTGGCTTTGTATTTTTTTTTTCTTTACCCAAAGAGATTAGGAAGTGGCAAGGTTAAACGTTAACAGATGTCTCATTGAACCAGGAAGTAGAAGTGGAGAAATAGGAACAAGCAGAGTATAAAAAAAGGCTTTGATCCTTCCAGGAATTCTCCTGATTTCATGAGGAACTTTTTACCATCAGTTGTTCACAGGGAAAGTGAAAAATAAGATGGTCACTGTAACTGTGTATATAAATTGAATATTTGTGCATATAAATTTTATGTGCATATAATTTTTCCTCACATTTCATAAAACTTAAGATTTAAATGGTTGCTTGCAGAGCTGTGATATAAATGGGTTGTCAAGCTACTAGGAATATGGCTTTTTCTCCTACGGTTCCTTTATGGGATAAAATGAAAAACTGACAAAAAGTCAAGTAAAAATTAATGTTCTTTTTATGTACATTCTCCCATTTTGTCTTGGGGGAACAAGATATTTATTTTGCAGAAACTCTCTAATTTACCATATTTCATTCATTTTTACTGTAAATAGTCTATGCAATACATACCGTAGATCTTAATGTTATGAGATATCAGCAGGATACTGAGATTCATTTCAGAAACCACTAGCTTCCTCGTATCGCTTGTGTGGAAAGCATAGCAAAGTCAACAGTTAGTTTTGTTGGAGGGCATGTGCTTTACTCTTGCATCCAGCTGCCCGTGTGGATCTGGCATCCCTGCTATTCACTGGCACCATCGAGACATTTGTAGGAGGAATAGTGCAAAGTTTCATCAAAGGCAGAAGTCAGGAAGGATGCGTTTATAAGCAGTAACTGTCAAGACAAGGGAGTGGGCTTGGATTTCCATGCTAAAATTACTCCAAACATCAGGCAAAATTAGTGTGCTCAGATTGCAGAGTGGGAGGTGGAAATGCATACCATAAGAAACAGAGAAATATTGGAGTTTACAGAGACAGTAACAGATGAGACAAAGCTTGCTTTCATGTTTGCCTTGTTTATTTGTTGCTTTTTTTTATTTTCAAATAGAACATTGTTCCTGCAAAGAATAATGATCTGTTCAGTAAAACAAGAGGAGACTAATAATGTTTTTGTCATATTATGTTAATAGCCTGTGAAACTACTCTTGCCATTATATATTAATTGCATTTCAAGACATCTAAATGCCATCACGATGCTTCTTCACTCTTTAGGGTGATCAGTTTATTTGTTCATTCCTTGTTTACTTGTACTCCAGGAACTCTCAAAATCCCTTGCTCCCCATCTCACAGGTGTAAGCGCCATCCCCCTGGCTTTGTGGAAGTTGGGGGCCTTTGCCAATTGGTTGATCCCTTGCTCAGGTGATAATTTTTGTTCATTTTTTGGTTTTCTGAAAAAGTGGGCAGAATATGAACATTATAATGCTTTGCCATGCATCATGCATGCAAGAACATAGCAGTATGTATTGTGGTTTTTTTTAAAAGACAAAATTCAATACTACTATATATATATATTTTTTCCCCTAACCCACTAAACATCTCTCAGCTTGTTTAGGACTTGGTAGCTAAATATATGAATAAATAAAAACTTTCTGTATTGTATTCGGACATTGTAGGTAAATAAAAGGTCCCTCACGCTCCAGAATCTGAATATTGCTATTTCCCAAATCAACCTAGTGTGGGAAGTAATTACTTTCTATGAAGGTGCAAATATTGCTGGTAAGATGGAAACCCAGGTGGACAGTTCTCATTAAGAAATAGAAAACCTTGTATTGAACCTGTGTTTTCAGGTCCTTTTCCACTGCTGAAGTCAAAGAAGGTCTGGCCTTCTTTCTTACTTGTTAATACTTCTTTCAGCTTTTCTCTAGCCTATTAACATTCAGAATAGACATAAAACTTAGTTGCTGAAATCTTCATACTTCTTGTGCCTCTCAATGTGTTTCAAAGGAGGAGACTGATTAAGGTGTTTGGCCAAAATTCAGACATCTTCATTTTATAATTGCTTGAAAAATCCTGATTTATATAATTCTTCTTGAACATGTAGGCCTGTAATTATCTATTCCTATTCTTATTTTTGTTTGGGAAAACTGAAGCATGGTCTGTAACATCTCTCTCTTGTTCTCTTTTTATTTTTTTTTTGTGTGTGTGAAAACTAAGGCAATGAATTCATTATATTTTTATGTCAATAATTTTCTCGTTGCAGCTAGAGGCCCCGCTGTCTCCTTTCTGACCTCTTGTTCTTTGTGTACCTGCAGAAAATCACATTAGCTATCTTATCCTCTCCTGCAATCTTCTTTTCATTTTCCACCTTTTCACGTCTCTTTTTCCCTTGCACTTTTAACTTCGCTCCGTAACCTTTCTACTCCCCCGTCTTTCTTGATGTTTTATGTCATTCCCTTCCACTTTCCCTATGCTCCCTACTGCAACTCCTTAGTCAGGCTCGCTGACCTGTTTTATGTTTTTTGTAAGTTGTATGGCTAGAGGGATGCATATCCATCATCCAAACACAAATTTGTCTTGTTATTATGTATAATCTTTCCACTGCGTTCACAAAAGATGTTCTGCTTCGCCCAATCTAATCCGTGTTGTTCCTCAGTAAATCCCTTTAGAAATCTGTGTTTTGGAAGCCCTAGATTTTGGATTACTTACTGCATTAGCCTGCCTTTTTTTTTTTTTTTTTTTTTTTTTTTTTTTTTTTTTTCCATTCCAGTGAAACAGACTGGTGGTTAGTAATATGTGATGGCAATAGTTCGTGGTAGAAAAATGTGTTTTGTTTACACTTTACTGCTTTTTAGGTTGTATCAGTCAAATTCAGCATAGTAATTTAAGAAGTTATATGGTTGCCTGGAAATTCCTGTATTTAATTTATTAAAATTAATTCTAATACTTAATTCTGTTTGAAATTCTAGTTCTCCCAAAAGTGGCCAACCTCAGAAAAGGGAGCTGTATAAAGGATATAATATTTAATTAGTTCTGTGACTTCAGAACTGTAGTTTTAGTACTTGATCTATATAAAATTATTGTAGGATAGTGGGCCATTACTTTAAAGCTGTATATGTGTATGCTTGTGGCAAAAATGCTGAAGAGGTTTGTAATTTTTATGCAGGGGGTAAGTATTAATTAACATGGAGAGACATGTTTTTGAAAAATGTGCAAAAAGAATTCACGTAAAATTTATAAATAAGCATGTTGAATAATTCAGTTTGTAGATTTTTCTGATCCATTGTAGCATGGCAGTTCATGCATGTTTCTCTAATGTGATCACAGGGAATAAGGCTATAAAGAAATCTCATCATTTAAATATCATGCTCCAGATCTCCAAAGATATTAAAGTCACGGATTTGTACCTCAACATTTTGTGTAGATAAATTATCTTCAAAAGTCAGTCTTACTGCATTTGCTCTTTCTGGAACAGAGGTTTTGGGATTCCTAATATTAAGTGATTTTTCTTCTCATAGGAGCCCTATTTTGGACATGCTCCCTGTCTGTGTGAAACTTTATAGGGAAAGAACAGTGCAGGCCATGATGTCTCCAGGTCCGAAAGACAATATAAAAATAACAACCAGATGAGTGGGCCGTAAAAGAAACAAATATGTACTGGAATCCAGAAGTCACTTCCCCATGTCTTCTTCAAAGCTTCCTGTTGCTTTTCCCAGGCTCGCAGAGAAGGCAGCTGACCAGTGGCATGTGGGTGACAGGAAGGTTTTAGGTTTGATCTGTACAAGCCCAAACAGACTGATCCTTCTGAGCATCTCAGCTGTCTCTGCTGATATTGAAAGCAACTGATGGCTGTGGGTACCAACGTTTCAGTCGCACTGAACCTTGGGCAGCATCCTCTCACCATCTGAAGTATTACCTGTCTTAAAACATGTGAGTCCAATCTTCTGGCTTTCACGAGCTTCATAGGATGAAGTCGGAATTCCCTTTATCCAGCTTTTGGCTTGTTTAGTTCTTTTTTCTTTTTTTTTTTTTT
>VZSV01000008.1:11169704-11206100 GCA_013398735.1 Nothocercus julius
TGGCTTCTTTTTTGGCTTCCAAATGTAAACATATATATGTGTGTGTGTATGTGTGTATATATGTATATATATATACACACATACACACACACACACACATACATACATATAAATATATATATATATATATGACCTCTCTCTTGATGAAGTCTTATAGAAAACCTTTGTTTGACGTGTCCTCCTGGATGTTCCACTTCCAATTCAGAAACGATCACTGCATATTTCCTTCGCTGCTCTATAAATTTCTCCCTTCATTGTCAATATAGACACCACCATTATCCTCCTGCCAATCAACCCGTCAGACTGTCTTCTGTTTGTTCTGCATACCCTTGCAATGTCCAGGGCCTTCAGGTTTTCCTCCATTACAATTACAAACTGATGTGCTGCTCGCCCGCTATATATCATTTATCCAGGTCCTATTCTTCTTCTGTTTTAAATCTCTTCCAGCTTTTCTGTGGCACAAACACCCTCGACCTCGTATTCATCCCAAATGAAGTTGCTCTTATCTCTATGACCAGTTATTTCTACCCGCTATCATATTGTTCTACTACCTGCTGTATTTCTTCACATTGAATTAAATTGGTATCATTTCTTGGTTGAACTTTTGAAGAGTTGGCCTTTCCCATCTATCTTTCACCACTCATTCAGCATTATTTTTTCTTTAGAGCTTATTATTATTATTATTATTAGCTATTGCTCATGGCTGCTCTGATGTGCACGCCTCTTTGGGACGTCCTTCCAGACCTGCCTGGTATTTCGTGGCTCATACTGTCACTGCGGGTCAGCAAACGAGTGGAGCCAGGCCTAAAACACTATTACTGCTTCTTTAATACATGCAGAAGATAATTTTAGGTATTGGTGTAGGTTGCTCGGTCTCTCCACAGTCACCACTGCTGATCCGCTGCTTTCAAAATATAGTTTTCCTTCTTTATTGTTTAATGCATTGCTTTAAATAAGGAAACACTCAGAAAAGCCTAATGCCATGAACCCTTCTTTATTTTTCTGTCTGTTGCACTCCTTTGTTTTTCAGTGGTACTATATTGTAACTTGAGACCTTTAAACCTAATTGGGTGCAGGAGATACCATGTCAGAATACCCGAACTTGGGTCGCTCTTAAATCTAGTTTTGTGGTTACTCACTAGCAGCCATCACACTGTTTTCTTCTTCCTAATCATGCCCCAAATCTCTCTGACATTAGCAAGAATGATGTGTAGTTTGGGAAAAATGAGCAGTGCTAACCTCAGGCTGAGCAGTAATGTTAGTTATCACATCAGTAGGCATATAAGTGATCTAGTACCTTTTAAAAATGAAACATTTTTCTCTGTTTGGAAATTAGTCTAAACTTCCACTAGCCATAGAAAGATCTGACTTACGTTACTGAAGTGGTAAAAACGTGCCCTCTCACCTTGAAATTCCCAGGTGCTACGGTTGTGCATGCAAATCAGAGATTTTAGTATGACCACGTAAATGTAAGACAGATACAGCATTATTTGTGCATCATACAATTAGAATATTGTTTATCTGAAGTGGCTCACTATACTGAGAAAGTGATGGAGTAGAATTACTGGTTTTGATCAGTTTTTAGTAGGTTAGCGCTTTCTTCTCTTGCCCATAATTTTGACACAAAGTGATAAGCATTACCTTTATTGCAGACTAGCAGTTTCCCAAATCCTGTGTTTAGTAAGCTGAAAATAGCTGAAAATTTCAGCTAATAACCTGAAAAAGGCAAGACGTGTCAATAAGAGATAGCATAGTCACTTTAAAACATTGGCAATGCAAGGAAACTTAGCATCACATCTGCTGAACAGATATTGCAGTCTTCTGCGATATTTTTCATTAATGTTTTTGCTAAAGTAAGCTTTTCCCCATGGAAATTAATTACTGTGGTATCTGGAATTTTAATTTCTAAAATACACCAGTGAAATACACTACTGTTTAGTTAGATGCTGTCACACAGCGGGCAATAATCATGTCTTTTTTCCTGTTGCATTAGGTAACAAAGGTACTTGCAGATTTTCTTAAAACTGTGAAGTCCATTCATGCCACGATTTTGTTTAAATCTAAATGCTGACCACAAGAAATCATATAAATACCATGATGAAAAAGCTGTCATACAATAAAAACTAAAGCAAGTTTCTTAGAGTTTTGGAACAGGGCGCAGTGAGTGGGGAGTAGGTTTGTAACCAGATATTTTTATTTAATTTATCTCAACCAGCATATCTCATTTTCTCTTTTATTTAAAGAGATATAAAGGGATGCTCACTCTCAACCCATGTGCATTAGCTTGTGATTAAAGCCCATTCTAATTGCACTTGGTGACTCTGCGTGTTGAAAATCATGCTCAAGTGCGAGTGCGCTCACACCTTCGGAGGTGCCACCCTGTGAGCCACCTCCTGGGCTGCAGTCTAATCGGATGGAATAGTTTGGGAAAAAACAGGGCCTTTCCTATAGGCCTCTTGTATGCATGTAAATCATACGCAGGTTGAATACTAGTCAAGCAGCCATGCTGCAGAAGAAATAAATCAGTGCAAGCGGAGGATGTGCGGACATCTCCAATACTGGAAATAACTCACAATTAACACACACACACAAAAAAAAAAAAAAAAAAAAAATTAAAGAAAAATTATTTCTGGAAATACCTTCAAGTTGGGATCAGTGGTGATGGCAGCCAGTAGAGACCACTGAGGCACTGAGATGAAAATATGCGGATCATATTTTGAAGTTTGTGGGAGACACAAGGAAAGTAATACTGGTAGTAGTAGAACTCATTAGTGCATAAAAGTCTGCAGGTTTGAATGCTCCTGAGATTGATTATGCTTTGCAAGGTAATAGTCTTGTGGGGAGGAATTAATTTTTAATTTTCCCGCTTATATATCGGTGAGGAAGAAAAATTCCAAGAGGCACGAAAGGCTGATCCAATTTCATGCCAAAGCAGGACTGTTGGAATATAGGGTATATTCTAGAATTTAATTCTCTCTATTCTTAAATTTAGCTTAGCTTTGGCTTAATAATGTAATGAATTATAGAAAATGTGTGGCTTTAAGTCAAGTCATTTTCAGAAAAACACTTCACAGAACCTCACTACGAAGAAAGGCACCTCTAGAAGTTCTGAGTGCAGTTTAAAAATATAAATATCTCTTCCTAGATGAAGGAAGTCTGTTGCTACTCTATCATTCATTACAACAGAGTAGAATATTACTGTTGCTTTGTAGATCACTGGAAGTAGGTGTCAGAAACATGACATAATATGCCACACAAAAAAAAGAAAAAAAAAAATCCCATGAAACCATTCTGTTTTGTCAGTGAAAAAGTAGAAATAATTGATAATTCTTGAAGTGAAATTCTTCTGCTATTACAAACTTGCAGAATTCAAAGAAACTTCTTGATTTCTCTTCTTTCTTTGCTTGCCTCTGCAACACTCTATCAAGTATTGCTCAGTTTTGTTGATTATAAAACAAGTCTGTATTTTTAAAACTGTTTTTAAATCAGTTTCTCTCTTTATATGTGTAATTGTGAGATATTAAGAAGTTGTTCACAATACCTTGTTTTATCTGGCCTCTCGGGCACGTGATCACTGTGTTTATCTAAAATATTTCTGAGAATATCTTTGGTGCTAAACCACTTAAAGCTTTGGACTATGGACAGTATATCTTTTCCTCATCTCTGTATGATGACTGATTATTGTCCATTGTTTTGTTTTCTTGTGAGGGGGGAAAAGAAAGAAAAATGAAAGGAGATGGAAAGTTTGGCAAGTGTTGAGTTTGGGCTTTGGGTTGCTTTGCTTTCTTTGTTGTTTGGAGCATCTTTTAATTGGATAGAAATGCAATGGAGTTTCTTATGGATCATTTCTGCTATGGATTGTGAAACTAATCGTCTGTCTCAATAAGCAGGGAGGCTCCTGCTGTGACAGCAACCACCGGTATCCTGGGGCTTGGGAAATAGTCTTTTTAGTCTTATTTGTCTGCTCTTGCATTCTCATTTAGTTGTAGCCTCAGCCACAAAAAAACCCCTTCTTTCAATCTTGTATATTACTATTCACTCAGATGAAATATTACAGCAGCATGAAAATAAAATTGCCTCAGAGAAATTATTATCTGGATTTTTGTTTTTTGTTTATTATTTTTATTTTGTTCCAGCCCTTCCATGTCCCTTATAAGCCACTTGATTATTAAATTGCTAGCAGTTTTTAGTGTTGAGCTGAACTTTGCTACTTTTTTTGTCCATCATCTCTCTCATCCAGTCCCAAACAAGAATCCATAAAGGAGAGGTGAAAAGATTTCTCAGAGTATTTGTTATTGGTTTGTGTAGTCACAGTTATGTCAAAGTTCGGTATTACTGCCAGGGGGTTATTTCCAATGTTAACCAGAGTGGTGTAGTATATGGATTTGGCAAGTTGTACTCTAAAATAATCCTTCCGCTTAAAAATCTTGTTTAGTTTAGAAAGACATGGAATATGAGAGTGTGTTTGCATAATTTTGCATTTCATTGGAAAACATTCTTTCTTCTTTTCCCTGTAATTACCAGAAACACAATAATCGTTGATTCTCAGACACTTGTGCCGCTAGCAAGAAACTTTTGCTGCAGTTTCTCAGCATGCAAATCTACTGAGCAAGCCCCGGTGAGGGCCCCGTTACTGCTCCATGTTGGCAGGCCCAAAGAATGAAATACCTCCCTGGGATCCTTCATTTGAACCAAACAGGCTAAGGAAAAAACTTTTGGGAGTCTTGACGTAGGAATAGGAAGTAACTTACCAGGACGGTCTGTTCTCTTACAAGTTAAAAAGAACAAAAAGCTATGGCTTTTATGAGGGCCTACGGTTTCCTGCTTGGGGAATTACATTTAAATGTCATTGATAGATTGAAAGGCGTTTACCTCTTGAAGGACACAGTTCCTGGGGTTGTTTGGAGAAAGTTCAGGCCTGCAAAGTTAGCAGAAGGTGTCCCTGGACGCGGCTGCTGGGTGCTGACTGCGGAGCACCCAGCCGTGCTGCGTGTCCTGCACCGCAAATTTTGCCAACCTCCAAATTCTGAAATTCCCAAATCTGCTGCAGCAAAGAGCTTCCAACCTCTGCATTGGTCTCTCTTCTCTCCTTGAGTAATTGCAGCTGTGCATTTTCACTTTATTCTTACAGTAGTATTTTATGATGGCACATCTAGCAAGGCAGTGCACATCTGTTCTGTCTCCAGCCTGTGAGGTAGCAGGGGACTGAGGTCCCAGTGTTGCATCTGCTGTTGAAAACCCAAGGTATAGCCCTGTACCTCAGAAGAACACAGGCTTTGACAGTAAGCTGCTTATTCTTTCAGTCTGAGGTTTTTTTATTTGCTTGTTTGTTCTGGAAGTCCTGGTGAGCTTTGTATTTTTAGTCTAAAGGTATGATTTGTTTTTTCATCATCAAACATCTCAGCTAGTCTTATCCTTTGTACCAAAGCTAGCAGCTGAAGCTCAATAAATAACCTCATTAACATGCTGAGCTTTTGCCCAAAGTATGCACTGGGTATATGTTATTAAAAGGAAATTTGGTTCAGGCATAAATAAAGAGCGATTAAAGAAACTCTGATCTTTAGATTTGAGGAAGGATAGTTGTGCTTCTGGAAGATAAGGAGGAAGGGGAATCAGCACTTTCTTGATGAGGGGATTAAGTGGTTGGCACAATAAAACTGTATGTCCCCATAAAATGGATAGAGATAACAAATTGGCGCAAGTAATTTATGGCGTTCCTCTGAGATTATAGGGTTCTTAATGATCACAGTTTAAAATATGTATTTCAAAAGTCATATATTTTCATGTAGGGCGGGTTGTAGTGGGATGAAATTTAATTTTGTGGTCCTGGTAGACGAAAGCTGAGGCTATGCTATATGTTCCAAGTTCTGATCTGATTTTTTACCAGATTTTGGGCAATTTATAAACATTTAAATCCTTGCCTTTCTGTTAGAGATTTTTACTTCTCTCTTTTGAACTGTTTTGCTGATGATCACCTTTTCCTTTTCATTAAAAAAACAACAATAACAAAAAAACCCTCATTGACTTCAAAAGGAAAAAGATTGCACCATCAGTGACACTGAGATAAAATTTACTTTATTTTAATCATTTCTGCCTTTCACATGTTGGGTACCACAGTCTGAAGTGCTGAATTATTTGATAGGAATTTTATTTAGGTAGCAAGGAGAGAGAAAGTAGAGAGTAATTTCAAGAATGGTTTGGGCTTTTTTGCATATATACAAGTGTTAAGCTATGTGTGACAGAATGCAGCAAAAGCTGGTGCCTTCATTGTCATTTTCTTCCAAACAACAGCATCCCTCGAACACAAGCTGAACTAAATAGGGGTCTGATTTCAACTATGCTGTAATTTTGTAGCACTGCTTTTCTTTCCTTCTTCTACTGTGAATAGCTGAAGTGATTTCTTAATAGTTTGCGGGTTTTGATGGAAAGCATTTACTTTTTTTCCCCAGTTATTTTTGTGTATGTGTGTATGCATATATATTTGTGTGAATGCATACTTATTTTAGAAGTATGCGTGTTTCTTGGTTGAATAATGCTTCACAAGAATTTGTGTTTAGTCGTATTGTGTTGTACTTGCAGGGAATTAGAGATGTTATAATTTCAGAGGAAAACACTTTACATGACACAGTGATGTGAAGTATCTCTGAACTATATGTAAATTATTTACATGACCACTTCTACCTTCTTTCACATTGTGAAACTTCTGTACAGGGCCATCAACACAAGATAGAATTGGAGCCATTTTTTAATGAGGAAAAAAAGGGCATCTGGTTAAAATAACTCTGCATCGACTGCAAGCGTTTTTATTTCAGTTATGTTTAACGTGCTTGTGATAGCAAATCCTAACTCCATTTTTGGCTGCCTTTACTTTTCTTCAGAACATTCATTTTTTCAAACTCCTATTGTTCAGAGTATCATAGGAGTTGTTCTATATGTCATACAGTGCCAGTGAATGTTCCTGATTTAAATACTTAAATATATGCAACTCTTTGACAGACCCTACTTCTCTGTCACAATATGAAGCACCCTCCTGTGAACTGAAAATTGAATCCAACCTACTTTCAGTGTATGAGTGGTGTAGTAACACTCAGCATAACAGGATCTTGCAGTTATTGTATCTTCCAAATTACCAAAGACATCACTAGCTCATGAGAGTGGCAATTCAACCCTAATTATTATTTAAAGAGGTAATATGCTGAATAACTTTCTTTTGGAAAAAGGCTTCTCCTAAATACTAATACTTTAGGAACTATCACAATATGATAAATTATGATTGTTGACCTGCCAACTTTCATTACAACTAAGGGCCGAGAGAACTGATAATCCACAGGAAGATGAATGTTCTTGCAAAAATACCTTTAGATGAATTTGGTATATCTGGAAAGGTAGTAGTCTTATTTTTCACTTGTACTCATTAAGTAGTGTTTTAATGCACAGTTAAAAGGTGATCCATCCTATCTCTACTTTTAAGTGAGATTAATCCTTCCTAATATGTGTGTTTGACTACTGGCAAAAAAAGTAATTCATTATATCAGGAAATACAAAATCAGTCTTAACATCTAAGGTCAAGAGAAGCACTTTAACATACTCTGAATTTATCTAGCTAGGTGTAAATACATCCATACCTCGGAAATAAGAATGTCATTGAGCACAGCAGACTTTTTCCATATTTTTTCTCTGGAGTGGCATACACTTTATTTGCTGGTAAAGGTTAAAGGGCCATTTTGTGTTGCTGGAAGGGAGAGGAAGAGAGTGAACGTTGCATTTAAATTCGCTGTCTTGAGGAGCAACAGGCAGCACTGGGACTGTAAGTCTGCTCTCGAACGGTAGCATATACATCCCATATACAGGCATACAAGCTGTGTGTGTGCATATATGCCAAGACGGGGTGCGTGCACATATATGTGTGCAACTCTGCGCGCATCTCAGAGACTTTCTGGTTTATGGCTAGCGAATATCTATAATCTAATTGACTCGGTGCACTCCCCGGCAATCCCAGCGTGCTACCAGCGGTGAGCAGACACCACACATCTTTAAGAGCATTAAATGCATTAATCAGGTGGCGTGGTTGGCGACGCTGTGAAACATCAGGAGACACAATACCGGCTGCCCGGCCTTTTTCCCTGGCTGTCATTCTGACAACATTTTCATTTCACAAAGAAAAGCAGCACGTTTTCATAGTATATATTTCAACTATAACGAAGCACTTGTTTCTTAGCAACTAGCACTGAGTAGCCGGTGATCCTGAGATGAGCCACGGAACAGGGGTGAGATGTACTCGTGGGCTCTTGAACTGCAGTGCTTCAATTAGCAGGTAGTGCATGGGAAACAAAGGCATTCGGGTATCAAACATCACTTGGCAATTTTTGTTTGTTCTGCTGAAGAGCAGCAGAGCGCTCATTTGACCCCCAATCACGTGCTGGCCTGCATGAGTAAAAGCAAATTCTTTCCCCTCCTTGTGAATAGAATGAATCAACTTGAATTGCACACACAAAAATATGTGGAATAAATGTGTCCTGACTATAAAACAGACTATAAAACTTTTTTTTTTTTTTTTTGTGATGAGTTCCTTGATAATTACTCACAGCTTGTTTTAGAAAGACCTACTTCCTTTCACTCTGAAAAGGAAATATGTGCATTTTTCACACTGTAACAACAGCATTGAATGCTGCAGATATTGAAGAACTCAAAGGTAGTTGAGCATTTTCTGGCAAGTAGCATTTTTTATGGACTCTGTGGCTAGTAAAGGAGAGGCCGTATAGGAAGAGAACACCTGGAATGGTAGGCCCAATCTCGCAACTCTCTCCATGCAGAAACCTTTTGTACTGGATCCCGATTTGACTTCTCTTGCTTTCTCCGAGGTGCTCCTTGCTGTTGGAGCAGCCAGAATGTGCCAGGACTGTGCAGACAGCACAAGAAAGCACAAAGTCATGTAAAGGGTCTGCCCATATGGATTCTGTGCGGGGCGGAAGATAAACGATCCACCATGAAAGGCTCTTTAGGCTAATTGACTTCTGCAGGATCAAATGGCAGTGGAAGAGGCAGCCCAAACTTCCCATTCTGCCTCCAGAACCTTGTCCGATTCCTGTTGTTTTGATCCATCAAGAATCTAAAACCAAAGTCAGTAATAGCACTAGGCTGATTCTGGTGCCTTCACTGGGTTTTGGATTAGCAAATAATATAGCAAAATGCTACAAAAGGAATACTTGACTTTTTGTGTGTTTTGGATTAGATTCTAAACAGGTAATTCATAGCTGAGAGAGATGAATGCATAGATAATTAATATTAAGAGATATAAATGTGGTTCTGCATCTTGAGTCTTATTTCCTCAATTCATGTCATAATCTAAAATATATGGAAAAATAGCCTTTGACTGGAAAATTGTGTAATTTCTTTCAAGTCAGCTAAAAAGCAGAAGTTATCAGAATTAATAAGTAATCTACTATTTTACTGTCCAAATATATTATGACTGTTTGGATAGACTTTAGCTTCGCTTAAGCTTAGTTTGCAGAACATACATCTATGTCTTAAATATTTATCCTGTTCGTTGTAAATACTATCTAATCTTTTTTTTTTTTTAATAATTACTCCTCATTAATTGGATAATAATACTTGATGTGGTGGTTATTACTAGATAATGGATTCCATCTGTAATTATTTAACCCTGGCGAAGTGAGAGCACTGAATAATCAAAGGGGTCAATTACCAAGAGTTTACAAATAATACATTGGACATTACAGTTATTACAGTAATAACTATCACTCAATAACACATTTATAATATGTAGAGCATATTCAACAAGGACTTTATTGAAAAGTCACTAAATTTATGCAGGCAATAAATGTGTGCTGTATATGTTTAAAAAAATCTATATTTTCTGCTCCTCTGTTCCAGCTACTGAAATTGTGTAAATGTGACCATTTATTTATTGTATTGCAAGATGCAAAGTGCTGTCTAATGTGTGATTTGTTTATTTGGGCAAACTTGTAATTATGAGGGGGCAGTGCCATTAAATACTAAGAGACTTGCCATCTGTTTGTGCAAAGATGTTAGGTGTGGTTGTAGTTGAGGCTGATTGCTCTGGAGTGGGAGTGAAGACTTTATTTCTACATTCCATATGGTGCAAGCCAAATACGGTAAACGGAGTGTTTTCAGATTAGATACACAAGGAGAAATCCTGGCTTTATTGCAGACCAGGCCAGCTTTGTTGCTGGCTTCAGCGAGTACGATTGTCACAGTTGGTTGTAGTTTTCCTAGATTTTGAAAGGTACCCTCGTGATGTTTGTATTTCAAACTACTGTTATCACTTTTAGCAAGTTCTCGGTGTGTTTGTAGAAATCCAGCAGTTCACAGCCAGAGAGTTGCAATTCAGAAAGATACATCACTTTTGGCTAACTTGCATTTAGTTTTTCCCATATTGATGATGAGATATCTAAGTAAAGGTCTATCAGGATATAGAAAAACCTAGGCGTGATTGTTTAGAAAGGAGTTTAGCTGATAGCATCAAGATTTTTATTATTCATTCTTAGCAGGTTAAATCATGACACCGAGTTCAGGCAATGCAGTATAAATTGTTTCTGAGAGAATACTACAAAACTCTGCACACAGGTTTTATTTTTAATTTGAAATAATAGCACTGTGATGTCTTCCTCACAGTCACAAGAGTGTCTCCAGTCTAGATGTTGAGCTTATTGGCATATGGCCTATCTCTTGTTGTGTAGTTCAGTTTATATCCTGCTCATCCCAGGAAGGGTCCTGATTTATTCCAGCTATTACCATAATGGAAATAATAAGCAGCAATAAGGTGAAATAATGTGAAAATAGAGAGCATTGAATTTAGTTAGCAGTCTTCAGAAATGTTGTCTTTTACATTTTTAAGTTGTATGCTGACAGTTTGCTGAAGGAACGAGGACAATTTACTTTTTAAAGGTTAGTTCTCGAATTTGGCTTGGCTCATTAGAAAATCATAGCTGAATTTTTACAAATCAGTCCATTCTCCCTTCTTATCCCATCCTCTGCCCTATTCATGTTTAATCTCTGCATATACGCATAGCACTCACGTCTTCCCATAAAAGATAAAACTGCTATTAAACTCTTCATTACACAAGTATCTCCAAACAGCCGTCTCCTGCAACTTGCAGAAGAGATTCGTCTGATTTTTAGACTTATTTGTCAGTGTCTATTACCAAGCAACCTACAGGATTGAGACTGCAGGCATATCAGATTTGTACCTACTTCGTTTTCAAAAAGTATAATTGAGAATTCCATTTAATCTAGATATATTCCACGCTGATTTTTACAACTTCCTGAAGCTTCCATCCTCATCAAACATTTACATGGACGTGTTACCTGCTTTTCTTTGCCTTTATTTTTTTTCCCTCTCCAAATAATGGCCATCCAGAATGCACATTTCATATGAAAAAGTGCTCTCTCTCTCTCTCTATATATATATATATTTTTTTTTTTCTCTTGGACAATTTAAAACAGGAGAGCAAAATGAACATTAAAAGCTTGAGTCCTGCCTTGCTCACAGATAAAACTCAATATTCAGGTTCTTCTGTGGGTTGCTTTCATTCCGGCTGTTACAGGGATGCATAAATTAAGCCCTCTCTAGATAACAGCTTATTTTCGATTGGAGTTTCATCTCCACAAAGGACAAACAACTTTGTTATGTATGAGGTTTCCTGCATGCCAGCTGTTCAGAAAGGATATGAGCGTATCTCGTACCGCAAGTTTGTCTTTTAATACAAGTAAGCAAGGTCAGCAACAAGCATTATCCAGAACAAGAACCTGATTTTAAATTGTGCAGATGGTGACAAGTTGTGTGAGACTTTGAGGGCTGCCAAAGGATTAGTCGGTCAGGTTGTGATTCGATCCTGTCGTGCCTCTACATCCATTTGTAGCTCTGATCTGGAGGGAGTTTTAAAGCAACTGCCCCAGTTCTCCCTTCTTACCTGGCTTTGCTCCCAGTTGTGTTGTGAATTTGGTGATCATGACCTACATGAATGAAACAAAATTTCTTTTTATGGAGACACATTTTAGTTTGCAGACTTGGATTCCTTTCCTATTATTGCGGAGTTCCATGAAGTGAAATGCTTAGGTCTGAAAAGTTACCTGTAAATTCTTTGCTGAGTCTCAGAAAGAGCCTGTTTCATGAGACAGATTTTAGCCTGTGGTACTATAAGGTCCATACTTGATCCACATCAGGAAATTAAGCACCTTAGTCTATAATTGAAGATGGTTATCTAGGCACGTGGGTTTCCTCTCAAAATATAAAACAAATAAGCATCAGAAAATAGGCTGCAAGAGGGTATAAAAACTGAATAAACTATAAAATATTTTTTTCATTACCCATAGAAACCTTGCAATGTATAGACGTAATTTCATAGAAAATTCAAGAGCCCTCCTTTCCTTTTTTTTGCTCCCCGTTTCATTCCTGTGCTACAGGACATCCCTCTAGAGCAACTTAGTGGAAGATGCTGGGCAGATGTTAGAGACTTGGAAACTGTAAAGCATTTGCTGTGAATAACAGGATTCTCCAGCTGTCAATAACTTTTTTGGCTACAGGAGTGTTGCTGATGACAATGTAGTTTTGCTCAGCTTGTATAAACTGTGGCAGAGTGCCATGCATTGCTCTGGGTCATCTCACCCTTGCTGCTGTATCATGAGCAGCTAAGAATAGCGTAGATTGCAAGAGAGGGTACTTAGTTCCCCCTTGGTACTTAGTTCATTGACACTAACAGCTCTTCAGTGTCATTTCTACGCTCAGATCCTCAAATCAGATGCAAATGTTCAGCTGGCAGAAATCAACACAGTTCAACCGATGTCACGGTGTTATAGGAGTCACAGGCAGTAAGATACTCCCATCGCCAGCTTTATGGTACAGTGTGATCTCCCTGACTTGTCCCCACTGTTCGCAGGGTCCGGGTCCCGTCTGTATTCTTCACATACCAACTTTGGTGGTCTTCATCAAAAAGCATACTTTTCAAAATATTAAAAAATCAAAGATTAAGAAACAGAGTTGCTTGTATGGTTGGACTCAATGATCTTGAAGGTCTTTTCCAACCAAAATAATGATTCTATAATTGTAAATGAATGAATAAATAAGCATTGTTCTTAGAAATGTGGGTCTTTTTTTTTAGGAAAAAAAAAAAGTGATATTGTAGTAGCTGAGTTGCCAATACTGGATGTGCTTGTGGCTGTGTTGCGCCTGAAGCGGTTCCAAATGATGATCAATTGTTTAAATAGTGTGTTTCAAACATCGCTTAAAACTTGTCCTCACATGATTGACACTAATGATTCTGAAGGAGACGCTTTAGTCTGTCGAGTATATAATTTGTTTTTTTAAAAAATTGCTTGAATACCTGTTTATGCAGTAGACTATAACAGCTGGAGAGGCATTGTGATGATATAGCCAATAAATAAGATGGTTAGCATTTTGTAAGTGTCTAAAATACATGCCAACAAAATCCAGCGTGCTGACTGTGAGGAAATGGATGTTCATGTGCTGGTAGGAAATTCTGTAAAGACAGCGCCATATTTTTGGTATAACTGCCTCTAGATTTTAATCATCCAAAATTATTTGTGACTTGAATATTCTGCTGGGACAGGCTTTAGTGAGCAGAACATCATTATATCACCCTATGTATCTTCTGCAATGCATCTGCATATGGTATTTCCCCTTCAGAAAGTTCCCTCAACCTTTGGGCCCAAAGGGAAAGTAGGAAAATGGGGGGCAGAGGAGGAGCTCAGCTTTTCCCTTGTGCTTTCCTGACTTTAATGCTTTTAAATACAGACCGTATGTGCCCTGTCCCGGTTCAAACATGGTCAGTCAGGGGGAGAGCAGCATTTCATCAGTGTGAAGGGAATGGCTGGACCTCTCCTTCCCTTGCTGTTTAACTGCTCCCCCTTTTTTAGTGAGTAAATTAAATAAAGGAGGAAAATTCACCCATGGCCCTTACTAGGATTAAGAAGTTTATATAACCCTTTCTCTGAGCGGAACTGCTGTGATGCATTAGGAGACCAGATTTAAACAGATTACAGTTTCAAGAGTCTGATACTGGTTGAAGTTTTTTGATTTTGGAATAGTAATCTTTTGTTTAATATTCTTAGTGGATAGAATCTCCTTAAATGCAAGAAACCTTTAATCTGTATATGTAATAATAAACAACACTGCTGCTGAAGTGGTGACTGCTTTGCTCCTATGTTTGTTTGGGTTGAGAGTAGCAGGATGTCCATTGTAGGAAATTTAGATCATAGGCTTTACTGAGTGCTGAAATAGTGTTTGTCTTCATAACAAGAAAATGCAGGAGCTTTAATGCAGAATAAAGAAAACTGCTGAAAAGAAGTCTCCTTCCACCCCAATCTCATTTATTGGAAGAAAATGCATATTAATTAAAAATTTAGACACTTCATTTCTGTTGCAAGGCTCCTTGCAAAAAGACAAATTATTTTATACATCTAGTATGTGTTAGAACTGACAGATGAGATTAATATGCTTCTTAAATTACCATTACCAAGGGTCAATTAATAAGTGAACTAACCTTGTGAAAGTCATTCTGAAAGACTAGTTATGGGTCTATAATGGTCCCTGTCAAATTATGTAGAATTGAGAAAATGAGAAAGCTGTCAAATAAATACGATACCTACTAATTACATTCAGCATAAGGTAAATGAGCTTTTGTGATTGTTGGTGGAAGGAGCAGAAAATAAGTCTAAGAAATTTTACTGATAAATTTTATTCCAAATCTGTCCATAATTATGTGAGGGAACAGGCATTTGCAGACACTTGTGCTGGTAAGGGAAGGTGAAATTCCTTGCAATCTATAGACGAGGTGATACGAAGGTTGAATGAAAATTAGAGAAATATTTCTTAGGCCTTTATATCTGTCATCTCCTGGGATAGTGGAGAATTCTCTCTCTCTCTGTCTGTCTTTGTGTCACTCTGTGGTGGTGATTTATTTAGTTGTCTTCTTGATCTTTGGATGTTAACTGATTTATCCAAATGAAGGTTTCCTTATGACAAGAAAGAAAACAGCCCTGCCCACTGTGTGACCTGACCAAAAGAAAACCCACTGATACCAGGTTTCTGTCTGTGGGAAGGACTTAAAAATACCATTCCTTCCCCGCTCCATACCTGGAGGCTGCCCACGTGTTATAGCATTCACTAATTTTGTTTCCAGGAATCTGTCTTCACAGCTGGAGCAGATAGAAAAGGGGGATCACATAAACACAGATAGTTTGCATTCTTCCTAGAAATATTGAAGTGTGACTACGTTGTTCTAAGTTGCACCAGATTTGGTAATAAAAAGAATAAAAATAAAAATTATTGAAAAAGAAAGGCTCACAAGGTAATAGCATGGTACAGCTGTGGCTTGCAGCCCTTATTATTTTCACCTGTTTTAATTCCTTTTCTTTCTTTGTTTCCTCTTTTTTTAAGCAGCTGGTAAATAAAAGAAATTTCCAGCAACAGAATTGTCTATGAAACCATTTTCAGGTTTTTAAAAAAGGGCCCTCACAGCTATTACCAGCTGCAAATAGGTTTCTGCACTATACCTTTCAAGCCCATTCCTAGCCTACTTGGTGTTATCTTTTAAACTATCCAACTGCATCTATTAGATACTAAATGTTATTATATGAACACTAAACGCTACAGAAAAGCCTCAAGTTGCAGTGTGGTGTGAATCTCAAAAAATAGCAAGGCCAATGTTTATCTGTATAGTAAAATATGTATAGGTTTACTGTGGTGGAGTAGCAATGCTAGTTAAAGCAGAATGTAATTTAAAGAAATAATGGCAGTTTTCTTGTCTGCTATTTCATTAATAATAGAGCATTTTCCTAACATTGAAAAGCCTATTTAGACCAAGATATTTTGGGTGAGCGGCTTCATTTTAGCTAAACTTTTACACGATGTAATTTACCTGCTGTCAAGCTCGGTTGAAGTGACAAAGGTTGGCACTAGCGTATTCCACAACATGTCAGGATTTGATGAGTTGTGAATATTGTGTTTAGGAGTAGGCATTTTTATAAGATCTTTTTCCAATATTCAACTACATAGATAGTGCATGCTTTTCTGAATGTCCTCTTTTTCCGCAGGAAATGTTGCTGTTGAGCCATTTTGGTTCCTTGCTGAAGAGGCAAACCACAGCCTACCTATTTATTAGACCTTTTATAGGGAGAAGTGAAGGTCTGTTTATGGAAAATGCCCTTCTGTCAGGCACATTTCCTATGGTTAAAACTTCCACTCCCTCTGTGTTGCTTAGTATGAAACTCTTGCGCCTTCTGATAAAGAGCAGTTCATTTTAAGCAGTGTCTATAGCAAAACTAGGGTAGACGACAAAACTCGGTGCACTCATTTCTAGCTCATCTGTCCCCATTCAGTGGCATGTAAGTGATTTCTAGATGAACATGCAGTGCCATCTATTGAACAGTCAATGTGAGCCTGCAGCCTCCGGCTTGAACGTGAAAGGCGGTGAGGCACAACCACGTGCGTGCCAAAATTACCTGGCTGCTAGAGATTTTAGGGTTTCCTTTGCTTTCATTTCCCTCTTTGGCATAAAGTGGGACAAATGCTGAGACTGTAAAATGGTTTTTCTTCATCTACTTTATATTTGAGAAAATATTTCAAGATTTTACTGTTTTTGTAAGAACATTCCTTGGGTGGTAGACTTCGTAATTTACACTGATTTTTTTCCACGTTGGTTCTGCAATTCCTATGAGTGGGTTTCTGCCCAACTACAAATTCAACTCTACATCAGTTCCCTCGACATTTGTTTTTCCTTTAATTTTTGTTTTTACCAAGCGATGTTTTATGCGGCATATGCATCCTTGCCTTCACACTGTAGTGACCTATTGTTCCTTCCATACTTCTTATGCACATTAAAAATATGGTTGCTGTAGAGTTTTAGGAGCCTTATTTTTCCAGGTGCTGTGGAATCTGTTTTGTGCCATAGAATCTAGTAGGTTCTGTGGAATTTTTGTGCCATAGCAACAAACCTTGAGTCCTCCAAGATACCACAACAGAACAGTTTTAGTCTATTTGATGGGGTCTGTGTGCCTGATGGATTGCTGCTGAATGGAGCTCGGGAATCAAACTCTTGGTATCGATTGGCCTGTATGTGTTTTGCATTAAGCTAGCAAGTTACTTAATAGTGATAGATTTAAAAATAAGTAACTCCAAAGAAAGAACGTTATCTCATATTTCTAATAGCAGTCTATTGATGAAAAGTGACCTTGTCAAGTCAAAGGAGAACAACATTTTTGGTGATGAAGCAGAACTGGGTGAAGAAGCACCTTAATGTAATTTGCAGCATGCTGTGTATATTATCTTACAAACTAAAAGGAGATAAGAACAGTGTGATAAAGATAGACAAGATTTAGTCAGAGGTGACACCAGGTTTTGATGAAGAATACATAGCACAACCTTCCATTTCTTCTTTTAGGTAGCCTTTCCAGTAATGTATAACATTTCTTTTGCTCACTGGGGCTATCACTCATGATTTGGTGACATTCTCAAGCTATATTTACATACTCATATTTCATGTATGTACTGTTAAAATGCATCTTTTAAAAAAGTTTAGTTTTTAATATATGTAGACCTATTTTTTTATAAAAGTTCTGTAGTGTTAAGTCCCTTAATACTGCTACACCTAGGCTTCAAGAGAAAAAATGGAGTAAAATGGCCATAGGATGAATACCCATTATTTTGCAAGTATAATTCTTAAACTAGACATGAAATTTGAGTCTATGCAAGAAGTTACTGTGATACTTCTGAGCCTAAACTTTAGAGGGTCTGTTCAAGGACATCTGCATTAGTTCATATAAGGTTTGAAAAAGTTACTTTGCTTCATCAGATTTTAACACTTCAAAATGATGTGAAATTTCTCCTTTTTGTGTATTTGTTTCTCCTGTATGAGTAAATTTCCAGACTTACTGCTCTAAACTTGTTTGTCTGACATTGCAGTTGCCTTTATTTAATTGCTCTAAATATGCAGTAGGATATACTTATATTTTTATTATGACTTTAATTCACTCCTGGTCTTTTGTTAGTGATTATCTCTGATAGTTACAGAGATACTTTTCTTGTGATTTCAGTTACAGCTTTGCAGTAGAAGTAGCAAATTCTACTGTAATCGTTTGCTGTGATGTGTTCTGGAAGTATATTCCTTTTATGAACAATTATTTTGCAGGTGCAAGAAGGAGTGTTGCTCATTTTCGTAATTCAAAAAGGCCTTTTGGCATTTGCAATTTTTGGTGCAAGTGGCATTTAATCAATTTTGTGACAGACTGTATCCAGACCTTGCATTCTTGTCGCAGTAACTTTGACTTTCCAATTCTCCTTTTGTTGCTGATATATAAAGTTCTCTTTCTTTATGCGTGTGTTATTTTTAGTTGCATGAAAGAGTGAAAAAGAAGTCTGTAATATAATCACTTTTTCCTGCGAAAATGCTTTAGTTATTTTTGGACTCGTAATTCTTTATATTAAGATTAGTAAAATATCAAAGGGTTTGAAGAGCATGAGGAAAAAGCAGAGACGACACTTGGGAGAAACTTGGAATTCAGGAAGATGCTCAGGTGGAGGCAGTTTTTGTGGTTTAGGGAAACAAGAGAGAAAAAAAATGAGATATTTAATTTTCTTCCAGAAATTGAATAGGCTTAGAAATGTAGAGTGGTCAAAATAGTGAAAGGTAGTGAGCGAGTAGTAGGTCAGAGGTCTGTAGATTTGATTTTTGAGATCTAAGTTTATAAAGATTCAATACTAATCCATGAATTATTGCTAGTGCACACTGTAAAACATCAATTTAGAGTTCAGATTTAAGGGGAAGCGGTGATAGAGAGAATAGCTTTCAGAGGGAGTGCCTTCATTAATGTGCCCAATGTGGTAATTTAGTGGTACCTGAGATCTTAAAAAAAAAAAAAAAAATCCAGGGAGATGCAGTGGAGCTACTAATTATGCCCTAGGATTAATGGTTTTAACAGGTGATACTATCATCTGAGCTGAAGCTTAGTGAAGCATTTCAGAGTGTTCCTGTGCTAAATGGAAGCAATAAAAATAGACGAACATGACATAAATTCTGCCTTTTGATGTGTTGCTACATGGCAGAGCCCTGTTGATCCTTCGGGAGCTGCATTAGAATTGTTTGACTACTCCAAAGAGAACATTACTTTGTTAATTTAGCTAATTTGAGGCGCATTGACTGAATCTTTCTTCTTTATTGGAAATTAATGTACAGAGATGGTCGAACATATTAAGAGTTACTAAGATCAGGTCTAGAGAGAGAAAGAAGATAATTAAAGACAACATTTAGGTCAACTCAGAGTGCCCTTGGCATATCTTTACATTATATATGTGTCTGCAATCTTTTCCACTGAAGTAACATGTGGAAGCTAGTCAGATATAGATATATATTTTTTTTTTCTGTATAGAGAGTATACAGAATATAAATTTGTCACTGCTGGCAAAGTGGAAGAAATAACTGAAACAGAGAATCTGCTAAACATTGGTGAACTGAGATGTGCTCATCCATTTTGATATTGTCACCAGGAGGATCAACTGTGTGAATTATGAAAGTATCTGCCATGGACATCCTCTTGGAAAAAACAACTGGGCAGAATGTGGAATTCAAATAAAGCTGACTGTAGACAAAATCAGTGAAAACTCATTTAGTTCAGAATAACAGGAAAAGATAAACAGCGTTTTGTTCCTGCTAGCACTCGTATATCACTGTAACTACTGAGGTTAGGCAGGGAAAACAGGAGCTAAATGAAACCGTAATGATAAATGTGCATGCTCCAATGAAATATTTAGCCAGTCAAATGTCAAAATCCAACCTGTGCCACCCAGCAGAGTTTATGACCTCTTATGGAGATTTTGATGATCGATAAACCCACTTTTACATGATATATGTAACCTAACCTAGGGGAGATAGGGAATCAAATAGATGGTATTTCCAGCAGCAAACCTTCCACCATCAGCACTGGTGCCTGGGCTTAGGAAAGAGGGTATCCAAAAGCAGGAACGATTTCCTGAAGGGGAAGGTGCCTGCAAGGGACAGCGATGCCTGTGGATTTGGCCAAGGCGACTGGCATTGGCAACGCCGGTGCCTTGGGCATGTGAGGGGCAGCCTGACCTTGGGCAAGGAGCTGGCGTGAGATTTAGCAGGAGATGAAGAAGCAGAAACCGACTGTACTGTGGCCTAAACAGGGTGTTAAGGGAGAGCTTCTTGGCATGCAACCTGCTGGAAAGAAGGGCATGAGAGATGTGCATGGTAGGAGGAAACTTCCTAGAAATGAATTGGCGACGGGGCAGCTCTTGCAGTTTGCCTGGAATCCATAACATTTAGCTCTCATGATTGGCAAAACAGTCAGGTTGGTACTAGAAAGCAGATAAAGAAAGCAAGATGAGTTTTCTTTGTATCTCTCCGGTTTCTAGAAACTAGCACTTAAATAGGTGCTATTTTAAGAGACAATAGAATTACATCCTGTGAGAGTGTGGTAAATACAGTGTAAAAAACTCATGTTGGTTCAAATTTTGAAGAGGAGAGCAATTTTATTTATGGAATAAATTTTCTCAGAAGGAAAAAGTCTAGTGGGAAAATCTTGCTTGCAATTTGTAAAATTTTTTGTTTTCCATTTCCTTGGCACCGTTACAGCCCAAGCTCACTTACTACCTTCTTAGTTCTGGCTTTGAAGGACTCCTGGCTCCATCTCATTTCTCAAGATCTGAGTGTGAAGAAGATGAGAAGCGCTGGAAAGGCTGATGGAGCTAAAAACAGGGGCAGTAGGGCAGCAGCACCCTGCATGTCCTCTGGTCTACCCTCTGAAGTCCTCTCTACACAAGTGCTCTTGTAATTCCATGTTTTGGTGCTTCAGGATAGAAACCTTACATCTACATGAGCTGCTACAAAACTTGAGTGATCCTTGACTTCGAAGACCTTTTCCTACTCATTTGTAGGAACAGATATGTTAAGCAGCAATAACAAAGTAAAATTTTTTGTGTGTGATATATACCCGACATTTACACTGACCTTTATTTCTTATGCCTAAGTCGCTTTTCTTGTCACGAGTGCATTTGAGAAGTGAGACGGGATTTCTTGAGCTATTGCCCCTTGCTACATGCGGCCCGGAGTTGCTTTCAAGTGGGGAGAACGGCGAGCGGAGCCGAGTGCTGCTAGGAGCTCTTTAAAACTGCAAAGCCACTTTTCATCTTTTCGTATGTTTTGTGTCTTTGTTGCTTTTGTTGTGCAGCACAGAGCCGAAAAATTCTGGCAGAGCTTATGTTCTAATCCTTTATTCCAGTCCCACTTCCTCTCTTTTTTGATTTTCTTTAATTTAATATTTTTTGTGGTGATTAGACTCGATTGCTTTGGTGAATCCTGATATCTTCTCTCCCTCTCTCTTTCTGAGGGGCTCCACATGTGTTCGCTTGTGATATGGGAAGATTTTAATTAGTATTTGTATGATCATCCGTAATACTTTTGGTCTGTGTGAAGAACACGTGGCTTCATTGGAAGAGCAGCATTGCTACACAGATTTGGAGGATGTCCTTTACTTAGTATTTGCTCGCTGAGGTTATTTTTGAAGCAGACCTTCCAGATTTGTAACACCTGGAGAATACTGAAGAGGAAGCATGCTTCAGAAGTAATTTCAACTCTAATTTTGTAAAAATGTGAGAGATCCTTAGCAATATGCTCCTCTCTCTTACAAGGACACAAAAAATCATTATCAGGTGTATTTTTGTTCCTGTACAGCGGTAGAACAGAGCTTAATGGCAGGGGTAAGGAGATACAGTGGCAAGATCAGATTTTCAGAGCTTTTCCAAAGGTGTTTTGATATTAATATGATATGCTATCCCTTTTCATAAGACATTTTGAAAATCAGACTATGCACATGTTGGCAGCTTAATAACCTTTGTGAATCTACACATTTCTTGCTTGGCAAGAGGTAGAATTTAGCGCTAAGTCCTGTGTTAAGAGATCAGAAACCTGGATTCAAGCCTGATTCCCATTTTGCATGGTGTATGATTTTGGTGAAATTGTTTATGCGATTTTTTTTTTTTTTTTTTTTTTTTTTTTTTTTTTTTTTTTTTTTTTAAGAAACACCCTCCTGTTGACCATCAGCTGGTCCCACCACTTCTACCATAACGTCAATCAGGATGGTTGTGCTCAGCCCAAGCTCCTCGGTCAGCCCTTGTCTCCTATAGGTGCCTCGTGGAGGGTTGTGTCCTCCCTGGGCAGGATGTTCATCAGAGGGATGTGTGGGTTTTATAAGGACAGCTCTGAAAAGCACCAGTGCCAGGGTTTGGTCCTATATGTAAAGCTAAATGTTCCATGAACAGCAGAGAGAGACTGGGGTTTGTGCAAAGAATTACCCCTTGCAAATGTTTAAGTATTAAAAATGTGCAAACTCAAAGCAGTAGTCACAAGGACTCAGAAGAACAAACGCTGCCTGTTCCAAATGGATGCAAGTAAATGAGTATCATTTGCTGATTGATTCCAGTTTTGCTTTTAATGCCTAAAAATTATCCCCAGGAGTAAGTGGTAAAAATATCAGATTAAGTTACCCATTTCATTTTTTTTTTTCCTTCTGTTGACACACGAGAACACTGCTATGAAATCCCAAATGATTTGTCTTTAATGAACTGAAAGCTCGAAGTATTTTATTTCAAACAAGGTTGAGTCTTGTCCTGAAGAAAAAACAAAGTTAATTTTAGTATAAGCTTTCTAGGAGCTCAGGTTTGTCATAATTGTCTGTTTTTCTATGCTGTGATCTTGTTCGCAGGAAAGGGACCTTTTAAGGCTGACAGCAGAGAAAAAAATTGAGGGACTAAAAAGTTCTACAAGAAACTAGCACCTTTCTAGCAATATTGTGAGTCCAAGAGATGCAGCTGTGGAAGAAAAACATTTACTGTGATAACTAATGATATCACAGTATATACATTCAATTAAGTAGTGAATTCATAATCGCTTAGTTTAGCACTCTGAAGAAATTTAATGCATCTATCTATATATTAAGAAATATGTATTTATTATATATATAAAAGCATTTTAGCTTCTTTCTACAGTAGTTAACATATTTCACTGATGATGTGGCCTAGGCTTATTCTGTAAAGGGAGCTGCAAATCAGAAGGATGCTGGCACCAGGAGAAAGAGTGTGGTACTACCAGTATGGAATAAAGATCTGAGAAGAGCCATTATCCTTTATTTAATTGTTATTTTTCACACTGGCAGTGAGGGAGATCTTCTCCCAAGATGTGTAATGCCTTTGAGCACTACCACGGCCAGGACTTTTTCGGACAGGTGTTGAGTTTCTGGTGTTGCCTCAAGGCAATGGGAGCTGTGGTTGCGAGGTGCTTTTGGAGATGCCCATTACTGAACATTAACTTGCAAAGGCAGTGCTCTTGTATTGCCCAGTTCAAGGGAAAGATGAGCAGTTTCCTAATAAAAATACTGCATAAAAACAAATGTAAAAAAAAAAAAAATAGAATATAAGTTATTTAATTAGGTGACTTCCTTGATTTGTGCTTTAGGGGGTAAAAACATTTGATTTGAAATAGCATTGCAGATCTTGTTATGATTTATATATAGTTAAAACCTTTTGAAAACCGGTTGAATAACTAAATAACTAAGCAGTGATAACGGAAGTATGGAAGGGTTGTTCGATGTGCCATGGCTTTCGTGGAGGGATGGCACGGATGCAGTCCTGGGGATGGGTGAGCACAAGGCAGCCCTGGATCCACCCTGGTCAATCCTGGAGCCTACTCACGGATTCAGCCCGGCTTAGTCAAAGCCTTCGTGAGGAAAGGTTAATGGTCGTCGTCATCATTTCCTTTTTCTTCGCATTATTATCTTTTTCAATTACTTCATTCTTCTGGCTTATCTCTCAGCTCCTCGCCCCTCTCCCAAAATAGTTATTCAGACAAGTGACATCTGACTTCAAGAATAGATCACAGCACAATTAATTCCCTTAGACATGCTTTATCTTACCCGTATATCCCTTGTTATGGAGCTTCAGGCTGGTGATCACAGTTTATTTTGCTCTTCCTTCCCTGACAAGTAGCTCTGCATCCATGCGAATCAACTATACCCCTGGCCTTCCAAGCCAAGCCCGGATGTAGGTTATTCCTGGAGGGTTTTCTTCATGTGGCTTCAATTCCAGTAAATCTAGAAAAGTTATATAAAGAGCACTAGATTAATATTTATTCCTGTGGCTTGCTTGGATGTACTTGCTAAGTTACACTGCACAAATTGGAATAGTCTGACGTTGATGCTGACCTTTCAGTCTCCTTCTGTGAATAATGATTAAAAACGTTAAGAAGAAGACCTTTAAAACTAGTGAGAAAATAAAGTCTCTGGCTGTTTGTAATATGAAATTCTTCCTCCTTTTCACAAGATGTCTATTAGCAGGTCTAAAAAGCCTTGCATGTGATGTGATCAAAGAGGTTGAAGTGACTTTTCCCTAATGAACAATTCATCCTTTGTCATTCTTTTGGAAGATACCGGTCTTGTTTTTTGGGGGGTGAAATTTTGCTTAATTAATGCGTAGAGTTAAGAAGTAGCTGTGCTAAGAAGATGGGACCTGTGAAATAACTGTGAGGTGGTTTTTTTTTCCTTAGGATAGTTCACTTCCAACATGATTTTAGCGATGTCTTCAGTAAGGCTGCTTGGTGTCTTACCCAGTTCAGAGGTGCAGTTTTGGTTTCACATATAAACCATGTAAAGCGTCTTTTTTAATAAAACTTAGTATAAAGAGAATTTCTGTACTATCTTTTATGACCAGCCAGCTATGGCTTTGTAAAAGCCAGCTTACATGACAGCCAGCTGTTTTCTCCTAAGAGGGTATTATCTACCTGAAAAACCTGTAAGTCTATCAAGCTTTCTCTACTATCAATTTACATTTAGGAATCAATGATAAATAAACCTAGGAAATGTTCTCAATAGTAACTGTGATTAAAATAAGAATGCACAAACTCAGCAGTGGCTTATATATTGATGCTTGCAAGTAATTGAGATTGGGGCAGGTAGTGGTATCACGATCTTTTGTAATGGTGTGATACTTTATTGAGATTTTTGAGTGTACTTCGACTACAGTGATGCATCTTTCTCCATCTTCCTGGTTGAGTTGTTGCAGTTTGCATTTCCTATGTTCTGCTAACCCCAGGGATGCTGGGATTTGGGAAAGCTGCTGTTTTCACACACAGACAAGTGAATTTTGTTGCTGGGTGAAGCTGGATACTAGGAATGTCCAGAAGACTATCTGTTGAATCAAATGGAGGAAATCTATGAAAAACATTCTGATCAGCAACAAACTGGAAATTAAAATAGAAGGCAGTTAATGAATGAAGACCTAGAATGAGTGAACAATTAGACTTCAAAGATAATTGAGTTCTAAAAGACATTCCAGGTTTATATAGGAAAAATTTTAAATGTACAAAATAGCTTTATCTGGGCCAGTGACTGTCTGGATGCAGCAAGTAAAAAATAGATATTTATAAGCAGCCAAAGAATGTGAATACCCAGAAGTAATGGTAATATGGAGACTAGTTACCTTTTCCTGTAAACATTATCCATGTTGCTGACTGCAATAGTGGAAAAGTATCAAGTCTATGTAATATAAAGCAGAACACTTACAACAGGTTTACACATTTTTGAATAAATTGGTATGCTTCTAATAAAATCTTTTTATTTAGGGTGACGAGAAAGATGGTGAGGAAAATAGAATGGGAAGTTGAAAGTCCCTTTTGGGAATGGAGAGTATTGAAAAAGTCAGAAGTCTGTTACTGCCTCAAGTTTTCAGTATTATATCGCTTCTCCCTTCTGTATTGTCCTCCTTAATTTTATCAGTTTTTCTCAGCTCTACTAGCAGCAGTAGACAAAGTCCATTTTGTGAGCTATTGCAAAGACTTGTGTTACGAGGGGTAGCAGTTCTCATAACCCTCTTGACTGTCCTTTGTAGTTTTCATGTACACTTTTGTCAAAAATTAAATTGGGATTTAGCCTTGAGCGCTCCTGAAAATATGGTTGCCTAGATTATGATTCACTTCATCCTTGTGAACATAATTTCATACCTTCTGAGCTGAAGTGTTGGGAGCGTAGTCAATCTTATCAGGTTTTCACATAATAAATAACTTCACAGAGCTCTGTTTCTTTTTGACAGCTTGCCCAAATTTGTCTTTATGCTTACTGTTTTTCCCCAGAGTTATGTTTTTGTAATACCTCTTTCAGTGTGCATGAACACTTCTCGATGTTGAGAATCCTTGTGGGCTGTCGCTTTGCCTACCTTGCTATGGGGAAGGATCTATAGGAGGAGGTCTTGATGGTTTGGGGTAACTGTTGAACTGTCCCATTCTATCAAAGGAAGAAGTGTAGTAGCTTGCAAACATCAACCAAGTTTTACATTAAAACTATATGGGCTTTCTTACCTTTCCTTGCTGATAGGCTGAAATCTTTCTTTTGATAATTAGGCACAATCTGCTTTTCCACTTGATCGTTCTTACTTTTGTTTTTCTGCCAGTACTGTCTTTTACTTAAACATATTCTTGTGTATGTGTTTCTGTTGTGTGTTTTGAAGTAGAAGATGCGCTTTGATGGTTTTTTGGTTTGTGTGTCTTTGGGGGCTGGGGACTGGCAGGCAACATAAGATGCAAGAAAGCATCTTTCATGAACCAAACACGTAAAGGTAGATGTAATTATGGGGCTCCAGGCTTATTTCTGATAAACATTACAGAAGACTGGGAATAAAAGAAGCACACCAGTTAACACATAAGACTTACGAAAAACATGCAAGATATTGTAAAAAGAACAGTAAAATGGAGTCTGCTATCACTGTAACAAAATTAAGCCATAGTCTGTAACAATTCCCATGGGCTTTTTGTAACTTTTGGGCAACAGGCCTCAGACCTGATAAACTTTCCAATAATTAAGTACATTTTTTTTCAATCAGTAGTAATAATCTTCTATTCTCTTCTGTAATCTGTGGAAGTTTGTAAGAAAAATGCAAATATTAGATTAACTTTTGCTTTAGATGACTTACAGTTTTGATAAGAGCAGCTAAGGAAGTTTTTTAAACTTAGCAAAGCCTTTGTTCTTTCCAGTAAGCCGTACAGTTACTTAATATTGAGAGACAGATTAAGAGCAAGTTATCTTGAATTTGAAAATGAATTTGCTGGATTTTCACAGCGAAATATTGTTTTTCTTCCATTCCCCAAAGCAATTAACATAGTTTTGATGAGTCAACATTTACCAAGATAAATCTTTTTGTCAGCAGTTTCCAACTATATCTAAAAGTTTGTCTAGCTTTAATGAAGTTCATTAATAAGACTGAGTTATCATTCCTAGGCCCTATCCTACACACTATGCAATAATCCTACAATTGCTACATGTACTTCAGAGTTCAATATTAAGCAAGTCCTGGAAGGAAAAGGGGCACATGCCATAAAATGTCTGCTCTACCAATGCCATGTGATTCAGCTAAATCGCATCGAAACATTTGTTTTTTTAAGCTGTTCAGCTCTTTGTCTAGTAAGAAGTAAGGCTTGAGAAAGACTTACTAAGAAGTTAGTTAGCACCTAGCAAAGTGAATTCACTTAGCAAAGTGAATAGGTGCTAAAACGGGCTATGACACTCGTGTGTGTGCGAGCAGATAGTTTTCCCAGAACGTAAAAACTCCTACTCACGCCCAGCATGTTCAACTGTAAAAGTGGAATGCACTCATAAGCCCAAAGAAATACACTGAGGTGCGATAATAAGCCATCCATTTTAATAAATGAAGCCAGAATTCTGACCTAATTCTTTCCCATTAGGGTTTATCACTGACTTATAAATAACTTACAGGTCTAAGGCATATCAAGGGAGAATAAATTAACAGAATAAACAAAATGTTTGGAGGCTTCCAGCCCCTGCTGCTACGACTGTCTTGGGGGAAGACCGGGAGAGGGGGCTGCAAACATCTGTGCTCCTGTTCATTTTCTCTTGGGCATAATTCTATTAGAGAGTTGAGGCCAGAGAAGTATAGGGTAGGTGGAAATGCTAACTGTCTCCTGATGTGTTTATTGCTCTTTTTATTGATATCACAATGAGCAGAGAGGGAACTGCAAACATAGAACATGGTTGCCATCGAAATTGACCTTTTCTGTTATCATATAAGAAGTTTTTGGCTGCTTTGCCATGATGACTGCTGATCTTTTAGTAACTCAGTGTGACCTCCTGCTGTGAGTGGAGGGTTGAGAGATATGGTATGACCTCCCCTTCCAGTTTTTGAAAGTATGAAGTTCAAACAAATCTCTTGCTGCATGGGTCATCTTTTTGTCCAACAAATGCTTTTGTACATTGGGATATGAGAGTGTGTGTGCATTATTCCTATTTATGTAAAACTCTGTGTTGTTCTGTCCCATACCTTAGGAAATAAACTGAAGAAGTATCAGAAGTATCTAACATAATATTGCATTCCATTTTCATTGACAAAATATATTTAATATGCCTAAAAGCACTCTTGCTTTTTTTTTTTTTTAATAAAAGCTCTTAACTGAGGATTAGAAGATATGAGTAGCTACTCATATGATGTGATAGTTTCATATGTGTGCACTTTAAGTACAATTGTGCTTGAAAAAAAGTAAAGAAACAAAATCCAAGCAAATCTTCACGTAACTAGGATCAAATTCTGGAGGCTCCCCCTACTAGTCATTTCATACTTCATGAAACTTGTCGTTTTCAAATTATCTGGTGGTTTCTTGGGATGAATGGATATCTGACTCTCTTTTTTACTTAGATTCAGAATCTGTTCCTAGCCCAGTCCCAGAGCTGCAAGTGGTATCCTTGCCAGGGGCTGGTTACAGCAATGCTGATGTAAACTATTTGTTCTTTTTTCGCCTTGTTAATGAACTAATAAATTTTCTTCTCTATTTTTGCTCATACAGCTGGAAGTTGAGGTCACAGATTTAACTGGGAAAGTCATTGATGGCCCCGATCGTCTAGACATTGCAGTAATTGATCAAAATGATAACAGGCCGATGTTCAAAGAAGGACCTTATGTTGGTCATGTCATGGAGGGATCTCCTACAGGTAAGTCCATGTCTGTCATACTTCTTCAATAAATTACCACTAACCAAAGTCTGCCTATTGATAATTGCATCATTTTTATATTGTGCAATTTTTCTTTTGACTTTGTGGCTCACTGAATCCTTCATCATATAAGGAGGGGAGAGCAGCCCTTTGGGACAGTGAGTAATGATTTTTTTTGAACAGTGAAGTTTCTGTGCTAAGAAAGAAACAAATGCGAACATACCTTGGAATGAAAGCTTGGGCTTAGGTTTTCACTTTGTTATTCATATGTGCTATCAACAAAGATAGCCCCTAGGGTACGATTAAGATTCAGACCAAACACAACAGTTACAATTTCTGTTCAGAGTGGAAATTTCACCTTTTCTCCAGAACATTGGCTGCTGGCAGGGTCTTTTTGTATTTGCTTATACAGTAGTACATGAGGTAAATAATGGGAAGAAATGGAAAGTGCAGTATGAATATGCTGATGCTGTAGGAGAGGTTGAGTTACTGAACTGTGTACTGCAAAATAAAAACATGCTCTAAAGTCAGTAATGAAGCTGTTCTGCTGAGTTTTCACTGTGGATTTGGTTATGAAATTGTGTAAAATTAGAGATCTTTTTACAAATTCCAGTTTGAACGCACACGGCCATCCTAGCTGCAGTCTTGCTATAGACACAAGCCAAAATAGTTCCCTTCAACTTTAGTCCTCAGCTGTCGCGCAATTTTGGTGCGAGTTGTTAACCAGCTGTTGCATTTCACACCAGAGGTTTCTCCACTGCATTTGCAAGTGGTGATTGTATGATCAGAAAACATAACAGCATTAATTGTTGAGTGCAGGGAAAGAAGTCTGAGATGGTAGAAACCCTCTTCAAAATCAGTGGAGTGATGCTGCTTTAGCTGAGATTAGAGTTGTGGACCAGCTATCTGAATTTCTTTCTGTGCATCGTTCAGCACGAGGCCATATCCTCCGTACACAGTTGAAGCTGTGCCTCAGTCAGGACATACGGTTTCGGCTCTACAGGCGTACTGAAGTATTTTGAGATGAAAGCTGGAGTCTGGTGGTATACTACTATGAATATTTAATGTTCATTTTTAATGTGGTGACAATGGGCTTTGCTGTGAACAAGGATAGACAATATCCTGTTCTTATGGGTTCTCAGTGCCTTCCACTTTGCTGCTGTATTACATGTTAGTCAGAGTAGGTATTTCTTTTTTGCCCTTTTATTATTTACGCAGTTTCTACAAATCATATCACCTTCTCAGCAAATTTTACATTTTGCACATAGTTGCATTTGTTTAATTAGCTGCAGGTATGAACTGCGTTATGAACTGCTCTTTTGTCAGATTAAAGGCATTAAGATAAATGTTAGTTTACTGTACTTCTAACAAGCAAGCAGCAAACCAGCTGGGTGATTTGGAAGATGGACCATTTTATTCATTCGAACAAGAAATGCACGTCATATTTATGAGCACAGCTTCCAAGTATTAACTCTTTTCTTATACAGTTTTCTCATACCTTCTTGTCCACTTGAGATACTGAGGTATTATGATGAATTGAGAAGAAATTTCCTTAGATTGTCCCACCTCCCAATTCCCTTCTGTTGTAACATGAGTTTCATCATTTACTCAGATTATATTATTGTATTTCTCTGAACTTCTGCTGCACAGATGGTCAATACTGTGTATCAGACCGTGACTACCTAGTCAGGGGACTGGCTTTCATATTCTTTTCTTTAAACTGCACCGTAGGCAACTTTTGGTCATACCTACTTAGGTGATTCTTTCATTTCTGCCTATTTTCTCTTGGAGCTCACCTGTTCTGTGGGATGGAACTGGAATATGAATTATAATATTGATAGTAATAGTGAAGTGGTTCTGCCCTAGGTTTTCTAAAGGATAGTGCATCATCTTACATGAGTTTAAAATTCTTTAAATTTTCAAGATTACATTGAAATACTGCACCAAGAAAAATATGATTTCCCCTTCTAATTTATGACTACCCCTCTTTTCTTTGCCACAAAATGATTAAAGTTAGGGGAAAGAAGAAAACAGAGATAGTATGTGATTTTTGTATCCATTTCATGTGTATAAATAGAGAAGCTTTTGTACATACTCAAAATGTACATGTGTATTAGTGGCGTTTTAATGGATTTTTGAATTACTAAGGCTATATTTCTGTGCCCATAAATTTGGTTGGTTGGTTTGGTTATTTGGACAGCTAATATTTTTGTGTCATCACTTTAGAAAAGAAGCAAATATCAGGCGTTGTCACTGGGAATAGAAAGTGGTATGTGCCTCACATGAAAAATATTCATTGGCTCCAAGCCAGGGCTTGTCACAGGTTGTGATTTATTTTATGACACACACAAAAAAAGTGAATGGTAGGTGATATAGTGATATATTTCCTTATATGTATTTTTTTCCTGGAGTGAATTTAATCAGCTTATTTTCATGGAAACTGCTCATATTCCTGGAACTAGCCTAGAGTCAGATTCTTGCAAAAGTACACTCAAATGCATATTTAAAGTGATCATTTGACCTTTCCTGGGCAAATTAAAAACTTGGTGCTTCTTTATTTGGGGAAAAAAAAAATAATCTGCATGTTTCCCATGTTACTAATATCTCCAATGTCTGCGGGAGACTGAAGCCAACATGTAATGGGAAAATGATACTTGAGCTTGATTCAGTAAAGGCTATGGAAAATTTAAAATTTTCCGCTGATTGTAATGGGCTTTATCTTAATAGTACTGCAAATTTCTCACCTTTTTGTGTTCCACCCTATGGCACTGTTGTTTTCCTCCGGTTTGAGTCTCCCCTGATCTCTGCAGGTGCCAACCCTAAGGTGTAGGGGGGTGGTCGGCTGCAGACCCAAACGCAGTAAGTTAACGGGGGGCACTGCAGTCTCATGCATTGCCGAAGCAAGCAGGGATGTCTGGACATGCTGCTCTTAAATGGCTGAAAAGCCAAGGCAGGTTAAATGAACTTGGCAGCCATCTCATTTTGCCTGCTGGAGGCAGTTAGCAGAAATTATTTTAAGCACATTTGACGTTATGTGACTTGTAACGATACGATGCGAACCCGATGGGGTAAAGTCTTAGCTGCAGTGGTTGAGAAAATTGCTCGAGAATTGCGTTAAAAAACAGCAACTAGTTTTCCATGAAACACAATAGCCCGAATCCATTATATTCCAGCCCAAAGCAGGGCTGAGAGAAGATAAATAATTGCTAGGAATAACAGGACATGTAAAGAAGCAAGCAGAAGAAATAAAGAGTAGCCTAGAGGGATGTTCAATATCAAAAAAATAATGATCTGTAAAAATGGATAAAATATGAGGCAAGGTCTGAAGCACTGAGTGTTATTGATAGCTTATGATGTATAATAAGTAGAATGCTGCTGTCATCCAGGTAAATGAAAATTGGCTCTAAAGGTGGCAGCTTCTTAGCAAGATGAACATGCAGCACTGTCCGTTGACCCTTAACAGCAACGATAAGGTTAATACATGAACGAATATAAACAAGTCTGGATGTAGTAGATGAGAATGAAAAGATACCAGGAAAAGTGGACTATGGCAGACTGGCCTAACAAAGCGTCTAGGATGTTTTAGACATATTTTTTTTTTTCTGGCTACTATGCAGATTTTGTCACCCTTGATGCATTTCAAATATTATGGTTAGCAGAGGTTTTTGACTGTTTTTTCATTCCTTGCAATCTCTGTTGGTTCAGGGAGTAAGAAGGTTGTCAAAGCTATAAAATACTTAAAATTGCATCAAATTTGGTTTGATTTGGCCTTGCTCTGCAGGCCCACGTCTTTCCTGTAAATCCAGTAACATGGGGGAAACTACAGGGGTGCTTTTAAGAGCTTTCTTTCAGTCAAAAGATAGGGAAGATAGACTTTTCCCAACAAAACTCCTGCAAAAAAGAATAGTAAAGGGCAGTTCTCTCAGTAAAGGCAGCATCAGGTAGTTCTTGGTGCCTCTGATTCTGTCTACATCAGTGTCCCAGTGTTACTTCTTGCTTCAGTCTTTTTATCATACAAGTTACACCCTGCACATTTATTCATGTTTTTAATGCACTGTCTGCATATTCTGAAAATAAGATTAAAGAGAAGTGCAGGATATCAAATTCTTAAGAGCACCAACAAGAAAATAGTGTCAACGGCAACACCCTTTAACACAAGTCCTCAGCATCAGTTGGGCTGGTGGTGCAGGTCTGCAGTGAGACGTGGACTGCAGGTATTTATTGTGCACTTTTATTTATTTTGCACTTTGCTGAACTGTACTCAGACATCAGAAATTTTGGGAGCCCCGTGTAGGGAAACGCTGCAGTCTGTTTTGTGCAATGCACACGCATTGTGTAAAACTACTTCACCAAGGAAAATACTCTCTACAGTTTGTATTTGAGTAGAGTTTGTGACTATAATGAGAGAATCAAATTTGAGTGTTTGAACAAGAACTGCAGAAAAGATTTAATCAAAGCAAGGAGGAACATTTTGGTAGGTCTCAAAATGTACTTTTAAGTGAGCCACAGGCACGTGCTTCATGTACTGCTGATGCAGATGATGCTCTTAAATTAAAACAATGAAAAAAGAGAGTTTGCGACAACATCAAAAGCACTTTTATGCGTTATGCAGTTTATAATGAGAATCATAATTATAAATGCTTATTGATATTCCTTGTAATATAAGGAATTATGGTGAACTCTTTTGAGGATTCACCTAAGATAAAATTATATTTCCACTGAATTAACTGGGGAAAAGGCTAAACATAAGTTTAATTTTCAAATGAGAAGTTGCATGTGCTCATTGTAGGCTTGCTTTGTACAGTACCAGGATCCTGGTGAATTTAAATACTAGAAAATAAATACTATGGTTCATTCTGAGCTTTAATTATAGGAGTACCCCCAAATCATAAATAAAATCCTTACCAGCCTGCCTGCTAGAGCCAGTCTTGGTCCTGTGTGGATAGGCATGATCTGCTAACCACGAGGCGAGTCTCTTGGATTTCTTTTCCCATCTTGTATTTATTATATTGATTTGAGCCAAATTAATTCTCCCAAGTTAAGGGAAAGAAGTTTTCACCATGCTTTTTTATTTAATTATTATTTGTTTTCTTTGTTAAATAAAGCTCATAAAGATATAGTTTAGCCTTGTTATCCTGGGTGCAACCAAGCACTAAAAAAATTAATTTTTGTGTCATATAGTCTGAAAAAAATACAGGAATCGAGCCACTTTGGCCTTGCCTCTAGCTGGCAGAATTGTTGAAAACTCAAGAGTGTTAAAACCTCTTTTATGGATGGTGTCTTAGCAGTTTTTGAAGATATATAAATTCTTTTTCAATTTCTGCCAGTAAGTTGCTAAAGGTATGTAACGAGCGTGCTCATTATTTCATATTAAAATATTCATAATTTTTATAAAATCATCAGTAGCAAAGCTTAGAAGTATATATAGATCTAAACCATAGAGGTGAAATGTCTAACTACACCCACCTCAAAACTATTCGGAATTAGAGAAGTTGAAATCTGGACTCTTTCTGACTCAGAGCTCTGTACACTGCAGTAATACCTTGATTTTCCCGGAGGTTTGAAATGTCAGATGTCACACGTTTAATTACGAAGCTTGTTACCACGAGCTGGTGCGGAAAAAAAAGGATAAAGTGGTCCAAGGAATCTGACAAATCCGGGGAGACTGAGTTCATCATCAGTGGCTTGATTAGTCAGCATGGAAGCATTTAATGAGATGGTGGCCTGGGCAGCCCTGAGTTGAGGGACGCGGGAGCGCACGGGGCACAGTCCCTTGCACATAACTTTTTCCTAATTATCCATTGCTGCAGACAGGACACGAGGCTTTGGGCACTGTCTTCATATAGTCTTCATGTTCTTCTGTGTTCACGTGTGTGTAGTGTCATGTGTATTTTAAAAATTTACAGCAAACTACAAGCGCTTGGCTAATTACGCACAGCGACTTTGTATATCTTGGGAGAAATTTGTTTCCAAATCTGTGTGTGGATAAAATGTAGCCGTAAATGTTTATGTGTATTGTGTATATATATACACATACATGCACATATATATATATACATATATATATATATAGCATATGCATGACACACATGACCATGTAGATATATAGACACACTTTCATAGGCCTAGGGACTTTTTACTTGCTGTGTGTATAGACATAATAACAAGAAAAGATGATCAGTATGCTGTGTATTTATAAATAACCTGGTATTATGGCAGACAAAGAGGGGCATCCAATCTAATCTAATCTGCCCTTGTGCCTTGGAGGAAATAGATGGGAATGACCCAGTCACTGCCAGGTGCCAACGGTGCCACTGTTTTCAAATCAGGACATTCTGAGCAAATTAAAATAATCTCAAGTGTAGCAATTAGCAGTTCACTGAAACGGAGTGTGTGATATGAACACGTGGAAGCAGGAGGCTGCAGTTCACTCCAGGGTTCAATTATCCTTGATTTTCAGCAGAAATAGGTTAGACTCAGAAAAAACTTCTGATCGCCTTAGGTGCCCAGGTCAGAATTACTGGCCTGCTTGTGAAAGGTGGAAGTGCTGAGCCCCCTTCCTCAGCCCTGGACAGAAAATTTGCCTTGACACGTTCGCATTTTTAGTGCATTAATGTCTTGTTTGCTTGCAGTGCCTCCTGCTAAAATGAGCGTTCGTCTGCTTCTTTTTTTTTTTTTTAATAGTTACACCATGCATACCAAAAATTAAGTCTTATAGCCTGATCAGCATTAAAGCTTAATGTTAAAGGTCATTGCATACATTATGGTCTCTTTACTTGGACGTTTCACATAGCAAGGTATCCCCTATAATGCACTTCCAGTTACAGAACCATCAGAGCCAAGATGCATCCTTGTTTGGGCTCTTATATTATAGCCTATGTTCATTAAATAAGCATGTTTCTTAATTAAAGAACAAATGAATTTTTAAGAAAGTGCTGGCATCCATTCCGGTTCCCGAAGAGCAGGGTCTCAAGTGTGTTTGCATAATTCAGTATGTGACTCTTTGCAGAGGGAAGCTTATTTAGCCACTAATATAGTCACAAGTGGGTTTTGTAGCTGTTTATGCGTCAACTCGCATCCTTTTAAAAGAGGGGAAGGATGAGTCTGAAAGACTTAAGCGGCTCAGACTCGCGGGACATCATCCTCCTTGGAGCCAATTAATTGAAAAGAGTCGTCGCCCTGCAAAGCGCCTCGGTGTGCGGCCGAGTTTGGGTCGGTACGCTCCTAAATGCCATTTCTGAACATCGCAGGGCCACGTGGTGCATTAAGCCCTTTCAAGCAAGCAAAAAGGCGATCAGTCCCCACAGCTTGAGTCAGGGGCCGTAAATTTATTATAGG
>VZSV01000008.1:11207990-11370302 GCA_013398735.1 Nothocercus julius
ATAACACAAGTTATTGAATGAGAAAAGCAAGAGGTAGGGAGCAGTTTAATGCAGTCTTCAGTTTTATTAACTCACCTGACCTGTCATTGTACGCAAGAGATCTCTGCTCCTGTAGCACTGAATTCTAGATCTAGTTTCCCTGTTAATATGTTCCTGGTGGTTTATCAAAGATATCCTTGCCAGCAATGTGCAGAATATCTGCTTTCCAGATATGTGGAAGGAAAAAAAAAGCAGAAATTTATGTAAAAAGCTTATTTTAGGAAGAAAATCATATTTCACAAATCACGGAAAATACAATTTCTGTTAGTGGCCCCTTTTTTGGTTGTATTAGAAGTGGCTGCACTGCTCCCTTCTACTCTGCCAGTACTGACAAAAATGAGTGGAAAAGGTTTTCTTGACGGTTTCCTGTAAAAAGGAAAACTGAAATGACGGGAACGTTGTGGTTTTCAATTGAAAAAAGTTAGACTTTCAAGTTTTCCGTTTGGTACAACAAAGGAGAGTTATTTAACAAACTTCATTAAAAAAGTAAAAAATAACTTGGTTAGAATGTTTTGATTGATTTTGCCCGCATTCTTACTTCTCTTATGTCTAAAAAATACTTAAGAAACTGAGACTACTGTTTCTGCATGAAGTATTATGATGCTAAAGATGATATATGACTTCTTCCTATGGATTGTTCTGTCCCAGCTGAAAAATCTGCTCTTTAATGGAATATTTGCTAAAGATGGAACCTAAAATTTAGCATTTGTAAACTATGGTTCTCGTAAGAATAGTGGAATTATTTAATAACTGTTATAAGTGATGGGGACATAGTGGAAAATTCTCCAGCAGAATTTGCAGGATGGGCATAGAGCAGCACAGTGGGATGCAGGGCGCATAAGGGGTTGAAATTTGGCTACCGGTTTCCACTGCGGATGCTCTGCCAGGACTGCAAGAAATATCTGCGCTGGGACTAAAGAGCACGCTCAGCTTTTAGTATCTTTTTATTTTCATCATGCAAGGCGTTGTTAGTAACCCTGGCAGGGAAATTTATTTTTAATGTGATTTTGCAGCTGAGCCACACTCCTTAAGACAGAGCTATTTTAATTAATGAAATGATTTGTGGGACAGCGCAGGGTTTGTCCACGGGGCCGTATGACTGCTTCTCCGATGAATATACATTATGTATTTTCTTCCAGGGTACTCAAGGGTGCAATGTTATTAAGTACACAGGCAAACAGTATTTCTTGGCTTTAGGCTTTAAAAAGCCAGCTAATACTTGACCTCACTGGGGGAAGTTAGGTATTTTTTTCCTCAGACTAAAACAAAAACGCAAAAACCCACCGCCCTGTAAATTCTGATTGTCGAACCTTTTTTACTTTTCTCAAATGAAGATATTATTGATTTGTTGCTCCAAGCTGTAATCTATCATCTGCAGAGCCCAACAGCTCCTTTGGGCTTCGGGGCTGTTGCCAGAGTGTCAGGATGTTTTTGTAATCTGAACTCTCCGATGCTCGAGTCAAACACTGTGTTAAACAAGCAGTTCTTCTCTGACACTGGCATTTATGAAAGTGATCCTTTTTAAGCAGTCTAATTCTGAATACGTCATTCTTTTAAATATTCCTGGGCTGTTTTTCTTTTCCATATGCCCTGGACTGCCAGAGTTTGGGAGGTATCTGAAACACTTAGATTTAAGGCAGTGCTAATGAAGGATTTCTCTGTGCTTACTTCGCAAATGACATTTATTTGCATGTAGAAGTCAGTGAAATTCATGCAGGATGGTTATTTCTAGAAAATAATGGACTGTAAATATTCAAGTCTTTGGAGACCAAGACTGCAAGCTTAACTATGGAAAAATCATTCTTGCTACCTCTAATTCAGAATGCCGTGCTAGCATAGGCCTGGGTCTGAAAATTGAACATGCAAAATTTTCAGTAATGCTTGAATAGGATTTAGTCTGGAACTTTTTGTTGACATGCAATTTGCCACCTTCATTTTCTTTTATATTACATAGTGTGAAACGTTAACTAATGTTACTGATTTTGTCGTTTGAATTGTGTAGCACCCACAGCACCTTTGCTGGGAAGCTTTGTAGCTCAGTATTGTTACCCTGAGCTTTCACAATAAATTCTCTGATTCAGCACCTAGGTAGCATTTTTGCTCTTCAAAAAGTTCTCCTTTGGGGCAGAGCACCAATTATAAAAATGCAATCACAGCAGCTGCATGATATTAAAATGAAATTTATGCAGGAGCATAGAATAGCAAATCAAACTGTTTAACTCCAGCATAGTTCTCCTTCCTATATGCAACATTAGCTCCTTGCTTGCACAGGCTGCACTTGGGAGAACGGCGTGTCTGTAGGACCGGGATGCTCTGGAGAGAGCCCTGGCCTGGAGCCAGGGATGAGAGAAGATGAGCTGATCTGTTGCATGGAGCTTTCTCTGGCTTCTGCCGCTGAGAGACAGCACTTTGTCTTTTAAAGCGAGGAAAATAATGTTTTCCCCTTTTGGGTACTTGGCATCCAGGGTCTACAGCATTGTATGCAGAGCAAATAAAGGTACTATTAAGAGCAGCTAAATAAAAATGGCTTAAGGTTGTCATCTGGCAAGTTCTAGAGTGGTTATATTGGTCTGTTTGAGGACTGGCCAGAGGAAGCTTTGGCTGGATATATATAGAAACCAAAAATAGGTATAAAGAGTAGCTCCTATAAGCAGAACTCAAACACGTCCAAGAAAATATCTTGAAGTGTCTAAAATGTACCTGTGAACACACGGATTGTGCCTCCCATCCCTGCTGCGTAGGAGCACCCCATACAATGTGCATCAAACAAGTGTTTGGCAAGGAAAGTTCACAGTGGATTTAACAGAGAGACCGAGACAGGGCTATTACTGGTCTGCAAAAGTTTTTTGGAGATCAGCGCTTCCCAAGGCCGGTAGGCCAGGACTTTGCGCAGGCACTCGCTTTGCAGCTGCAGGAGAGAGGACCCGAGCTATGGGAAACAAAAGCCGCAGAGACACATCAGCATTATTCAGCAGACAGTGTAATGGATCATGAAATTGCATACATTACTGTTTGGACACGCTTGCAAACATTGTTTTGCAACCTTCTTGTTTTTCATTTAGACAGTTTTGCCTTCTTGATTGCGAGCTGAAATGTATCATGGTTTCTGTTAACAAAAACCTACAGCACTCAAAATCATTATAAGACAAAAAGAAAGGCATGCCTGTTGGGCTTGTATTCTTGCTTATTTGGCAGCTTAATTTTGGAAGGTTACGCTTTCAGCAGGTTTGGTGCAGGCTGCAGACTTAATAAAGAAGAATTAAAGAATTGAGAATTTGATCGTATATTCTTAGCTGGGGAAAAAAGTTAATAGTATAGCTCTTCCTTTCCAATTTCATATTTTGAAGGTGTGCCATTGCTAGTTAAGATAATGCAGTTTATCCATCCTTTGGGCTCTTATTTTCACACTGTTACAGCTGTATCTAGGAAGCGAAGATTGAAATTACCAGCTTCGGGCTTCATTGCTACTGAATAAAATTTTAACTCCTTTTTTTACTTTTTTTTTTCTCCTTTTTTTCCTTAAAACTGAGCAAATAATTTGTGCCGTGTCTATGGCTGGCAGCTGCAGCAGCTTCCAGCTTTGGCCAGGTAATGCCCGAAGATGGAGGAAACGGTTCCTGCACAGATGCTGTTTTTACAGCAAGGTTCCATCCCTCCCAAATATCTCTTCTGCTATTCCCATGCTATCCCACAATTTCCCAATGGACACGGTCCATTTTGCAGAACTGGTGCCGGCTGCCAGCAAGCCCATGGTTGCCTCTTGGTTGGACATATGCGTTAAGTGTGCTCTCACTTTCTGTATTTTGTCATGGCTGGTGCATCTTTGTACTTCTTTTGCCAGTCCTGAGGATTTCAAACACTGTGTCCTCAGTGCTAGAATAGAGAAAAATATTTTCTTGACTTTTGCATAAATGTATCTGTGAGGAAAGGAAATGGTGAATCTCCTTAAATGCTATTAAATTTGCTTGGACTGCATCAGCCAAAGAACTAGAAAACATAAAAGGGGATTAATTAAGAGAAGCAGAATTAGGTAGGGGTTTCTTTGATAGCTGCTGTTAATACTTAGATTGTGTTTTCTCATGCAAATCTGGTATACATTAGCTGTAGGCTAGTCCTTGACATGGTCTAGGAATTATGACCTGTTGAATGCTAAGTAGATGGTGTGGACCAATATTAATGAGGGTCTGTAAAGCTCTTCCCTTGTTCTGCTAGCCAAAAGGGAGAAAATGAAGGTATTTCATGGTTTGCGACTATGCCTAGGGATACCCATTTACATATGGCCTAAAACTGCTGATCTGAGCTAATCTCCATGATCATTATAGCTTGAAGAAAGGTTTAATATTCAGGACTTTCTGAAGTTTTTTCCAAACAAAAATAGCCTGCTTGAAAGTGGGCCATTGGCACGTCGGGAGTGCGCGCGGCTGCCAGGAACGTTAATGGCCGAGGCCGAGCACTGAGCACTCCCGCTCGAGCTCTTGTGCTCCGTAAAACCGTTTGCAGAACTTCGCTGTTTCTTGCTGACTTGGTTTCGTTGTCTGCACCCTTTTTCCTCAAACCTTTCTGAGAGGTCTTCTGGGAATAAGAGACAGTGAAATGAGGCTGCCTGATAAAAGCATTGAGGGTGCAAAGCTTCCCAAGAATTCCCTTCCTAGTTTCTTTCTCCTCACCAGAGGTATGCAAATTGATTGCCGGCTTTTGTGTTTTCTCCGTGATGATCCTGGGTGAAGAATCTGAAAAATGAAGATAATGTGCCAGCTGAGAACTCTGCTTCCCTCCCATTTCTGCCTGTGTTATCCCAAATATTCTATTTTTCATCAAACTTCTTAGAAAACTAGTAGCAGTCAATTCAGTTCTGATAACTTCAAGGCAAGTGGTACAATTCAATCTTGGAACCATTTAGGATCCATCTATAAATGCACTTATAGCTCCCTTACTGACGCGGTACAATTTCTGCTACAATCTTGGCATTTGCATTAATGCAAGTAGTTAAAAAATGTCCTAACGTCTTTCTTGAGGATGCGTTTGCTTCCTAATGCGAAGATATTTTTTAAGAGTATCCTGCTATTTTTAGATGAAAAGCTCCTATTACTCATGTTTTGCAAATCTCCATTTTGATCAAGTCCCTTCAAAAAAATGGTGCTAGGCAGAGGTTCCCAGGACTTTGCACTATGTTGAGCACTTACAGCTTTACTTTCTTATTTTTTAATGCAACACTTTTCAGACCAACCTGGGCATCCCCTGGCATGGGAGGCAGCAATTAATTGTTACTCCTACTTCTGACTTTTGCGCATTTTTGAGGAACATGAACTTTCCTTGCTAATTAATTTTTTTTGCACGTCTGGAAATGGCTGCCACAGTTGGCAACTGCAAGTTGCCATGGCGATATTTCTGTAGACTTTAAAAGGTGAATGATGATGTTTAAATCTACTCATTGTCTACATGCAGTGTGCATATATTGCCTTACATTAATAAAATCCCACTGTGTAATTGAGATTTAATAACTCTTACAGTTAAATAACATAATTGGTTTTACAAATTTTGAGGATTCGTTTTTGAGTTGTCCAAGTAACTGCGCTTTCTGAGTCAAATTATAAAATTATTGCAAAGTGTGACATTCACCTCTTTGTAGGTTACAGAGTTCATCTGCTGTTTGGGAAGTTAACAGAGATGGTTGACCAAAGAATTACAGAGTGTATCAGCTTAATAGGAAGCAGACTGGGAAATTTGGCCCCATGAGTTTGGGGACTGTTTTCTGTTAATGAGGAAGTACAAAATTCTCTGTCATCCCCAGTAGATTTGAAATTCTTAGCAAGGTCATCTTATTGCTCTCTTCTTGAAGTAAGCAGATGTCCATCTTTTTCCTTTCAAAAACAGCATGACCAGTGAACCTCTCATGTGTTGATACCACTGTTTGATTTTTAACAGTCAAAATCCCCCGGAATTTCCGTAGTGTCAGGCAGTAAATAACAATCTGCAATATTCGAAGTAATAAATTGCTTCATGTTCAAACTTCCCAAGTTCTAAGATGCTAAAGGTTAAATGAATCTTTGCATTATGTAAATTCTATTAAATACTAGTAAAGTTGAGCCTAGTATTATCTTTGTAAGGTTTAATATGTAGTACGTGGAGTATTTTGCAAAAAGATCCAGGGAGTTCATGATTCCCTTTAATTATTGGAGACAGATGGAATGTTTTATACATGAATTTATGAATTGCTAATGCTTCTTGCTTTTTTAAAAATAGTTGTCAAAAACAAAGGAAGATGTTTGCCTACACAGTTAGTAAAATCGCAGCGCTGTTCAGACCTAAGGAATGTTTAGATGCCTGCTCATCCATATACTCAATGTCACCCTAGATAAGGTCTTTAAGCTCCATATCACCTGGATAAAACCAGGCAAAGCCTGAAGACAAATGAACATGAAATATAAGTTTGATGCATACGTCCATATATGCGTGTTTTATATGGAGGTTTACCAAGGGGCAACATTAGATGGGTTACACAGACTTTTAAATAATGCACCACTCTGTCGGGGTGTCTGCTTTGGTAATAATCATGTTGCTCCATAGAAGAGGAAAATGTAGAAAAGAAGTTGCAAATAAATGTTCAGATTTTCTCTTTTATTTGGTTTTGATTCATCTTTAGTTGGTTCCTTTATTTTTCTCATTTTGCTGTTATTACGGGAAGCTGAGATCAATCATGTTCACTACATGTGTACACAGCAGGCAGGATCTCAAATTTGCAGTTTGGGCTGACTGAAACTTTACACGTACTTGGGTCTAATTTGATGACTAATTTTAACTTAAGACATGGAAAAAGGAATAGAAACAAAAATGACAGATTTATTTTTAAAACATTAAATATATACTTTTTTAAAATATAAAAAAATAAAAGCTAGTGTTGGCTCAGCTATGAAAAAAAATTTCATCTATGTTAATTTTTTTAAGATCTTTTTTCATTAAGAGAATTGATTCTTTGTTGTTTGAAATAATACTGGTTTTGCCTTACCAATCAAAACCTCATATAATCATATGGATTTAAAAGCAATATCGGTCTAAATCTTAAGAAGTAGATCAGAATTGTTTTGATTTACTGTAAGCTTTTGTGTGCTTTCAATTTAAAAGATACATATACAATACATATACACTATACAACAGATACTTTTTAACAGATGCATATATTCATGGCAAAAGACATACAGAAAATGTCACCCAGTATGTCAGGGGGCAAACTATTAGAAAATCCAAGAATCAAGACAAAAAAAAAAAGAACCTATAAAATACCTTCCTATAAAAAGACCTTCATGTAGGTATCCCAATGTCAAATACAGTATAGCTGAAATGGTGACTTGCTCCATTTTGGTACAGGTCTTATTATTACTCAGAGATCCAGCTGCAGATGAGCATATGGATTTGATTTTTCTGGGCTTGGTTGGTAACCTTTAATATGCATGCCTCTGGTAAGAATATTGTGGAATTGCTAACATTTTTGGAGAACAAGTCTTGAGCTTCTTCCTGTAAGATAATCATCTGCATTACTTCTGTTTTATACAGCGTGAAATTAGAAAGGTTAGAGTCTGTTCAGTTTCCGCTGCATATATTAATTAATCTCACAAAGTTCTTCTGAATTAGGTACTGAAAGTTTTTATTTTCGCCACTGAAAAGAAAAGCTAGGAGTGAAAGTTGGTTTCCCAACTTGAGCTCTCTTCACTCCACCTACGTGTGGCTTCCTTTCCTGTTTCACTTGCATGGTTGCAAAGAGTGTTTTGTAGGACCTGTTTCATTTGTAGCAATAGGCAGCTGATGGGTAGTGAAAGATGATGTGAAGTGGATGAGGGCAGAAAAGCATAAGCTTGTCTTTAGGCAGGCAGTTAACCCCTTAATGTTAAACCACAATAGTCCCCCTAATGCCAGTGGCCCACACTATTCATTTGGTTTAAATTAAGCGCCTAAGTCAGGATATTACAAACTTTTCTCTGTGAGATTTGCGACACTTGAGTTACCGTCAGGCTGGAAATGTAGCCAAGATACTGACTTAGATTGTCAGATCTGAGTCTGAAATGTAGCCAAGATACTGACTCAGATTGACTCTGTAGTACCTAATTTTAAATAACATTTAATAAATCATATCCCCAAGAGTGGAGACTCCACAACCTCTCTGGGCAACCTAAAGATACTGATTGAGAACAGGGAGGTTGTAAGGGATGAAGAGATCTCTGATCTTGTGGAGAGGAGACACAAGAGCCCTCTGGCTTAGCCTTGCTCGCTCTCTTCATGGCGCTACTACAGTCGGGTGCTCCAGTGGCACTTGGTGCAGAAAACACGTTTTTAGGAATGCAGTGGAAGGATATTATGAAGTAAGCACTCCCATTGATAGAGAGAGACTGACAACTTTGCAGCTCTGCTAGGATTGGAGGCAGGCTTGATAGTATTTAATGCAGAAAAGCAATATTGTTCCACCAATGAATAATGGGAAAATGGGACAGAAGGAAACTTAAAGGACATTTCTTCCCCGAAGAGCACTCGCTCTGAGTTTTTCTGTGGGAGGTAACAATTTCTGTCCCCAAATGGAATTTAAAACACAGCCTTGCAATATTTGTAGGATATGATTGGCATTGTTAGTCTAAGTGCACTTATTATTGTGCCAGCAAGATTTGGTAGGTGAAAACTTCATAGTGTAACTAGTGTAGAGGGTTTTTTTTCCCCCCATCATTCAAGAGAAAATGCATTTGTAGGAGTTTTCTTTGTACTGGAGTTACAAGTAAGCAGCTGAGCAGAGACTCCTGTTTTTTCTTCCCAACTTGGTTACACATATCAGGCAGGGCTTGTTCACAGCAACGGGAAGGTGGATCCTTACCTGACCTTCTCTAATGAAATTGCTTGACTTTGAGTTAGTGTTTTTAGAGCAGACAATAATAGATCTTCCTACAATCCATTATCGGATATTCCTGTTTTGTTGGCACTGCTGTAGGTTATTACCTATCAGTCACAGTCAACGGCTGTGGACTAAAAGCAAATCTAAACACATAAAGTTCTTTCATTAACGTGTACATCAGACTCAAAGGCAATGATGTCTGCTAAATAGATATCAGCCATCAAACTCACGTTTCTTCTCATGAGAGGGTAAAAAAATCTATATGGTTTGTCAGTCTCTTTCTTTCTCTCCCTTTTTTTTTTTTTTTTGCTCCCCTTCAAAGAATCTTGGTAAGTAAGTAGTCATTTGCCACTCTTTCTAATCTCAGTTTGCTCAGCTGACATGAATAATGACAGTTTTTCCCATAGACTCATTTGAGTGTCAGGAGAAGGAAAAAATGCAGCTGAATGTCTTTATAGAGTAGCATACCATATTAAACATCTCTTTGAAGCAATTGCAAATATGTTTACATTTTGCATATAAAGAAATGGCCAATCTCACCTTAAAATCCCCAAGTCCTGTAATGAATCTGTTTCGCGGGCTGGATCCCTAGTTAATCATCTTTCCTGCAGAGAGGTAGCTTGGCAAAACAGGTCAGCAAATGTGTCCCTGTAGTTGATTCAAGCAGAAGTTAAAATGCATAATGAAATGAATATTTTAACTTAATTTAATTATGTTTTACCCGATGGAAAGAATATTACAGGTACCCATTAAAAAAGAAACGTGATCCTTCATGTAGCTCATAAACTCTGATCTGCTGGAACATAAGCATGAGCTAATATATTTCCTCAGCTGCCTCCCTAAATATTAAAGTGACATAAAATGTCCAGTGATCTGGAACTCTTTTTCCTTGAGATGCCTGTTAACAAGACTCTCGGCTACAGCATTGGGTTAGAAGGGTTATAGGCAGCTGTATTTTATGGAGTGGAATTATTTAATGGTTGGTTATAATGTGATTATTTCTCAATTTTTGATTTTAATGTGTTGGTTCATCCTGGAAATCTTATTAAAATCAAAATTCTGGGAATCCAAGATTTTTTGCAATTGCACGAGCAGGACTCTTACTAAAGATTGAATTCACACCTGCTGCCGGTAAATCACAGTGGGGATGAATGTGTCCCATTAAAGTAAATAAGAGAGCTATGCACTGAGGAATCTACGCACCTATGCTCAGGGGGGTTTTTTTGGACTTCATTCCTGAGTGAGGGTTTTTTTTTTTTGAACTTGAACAGAAGCTGGATTAACTTTACAAGTCATTTTGAAATATGTTGGTTCTGAATAAGTATGAAGTTTGAAAAAAAACTACAGCAGCCAATCTGTAAAACATTGAGATTTTGAAGAAATCTCTCATTTAACTGAGTTATTAGGAGCTAGGAAAAAGAATTATCACTCTCTTTTTGTGTGTCCTCTTTTTGTGGCACTTTTACAGAAATGGTACCTTTTTATAATCACACAGGCGCAATACATGAACTTGGGGACTTCCTCAAAGGACTATTTTTCTCAATGGTTTCTCATTGCTTTGATGTGCTAATTTCTGTTAAGAATAGTTTAGGAATAATTAAAGCATCTTGTGAAATAGACCCCTAGAGAGGCTGGGAGACACCTACTAATGATATTCAAGAACAACTGAAGGTGACATCCTTCCAGTACTTTAAATACATTGAAAGACCTAGTATTAAAACCTTCTATGTTGTTTTCAGTCTCCCTTCTGCTTTAAGTGACAAAACAAGAGAGCAGATACAAACCTATACATTTATGATTATATCATTATGATTATACAGATATATCATTTTCTTAATCCTTGTGTCTCATTAATTCTCTTTTCTTTCTTCTAGTGTAGTGCAAACATTTAAGCTTTCAGTGAGCTTTTTAGCTTTTTTTAACAATAAACATAGCACATTCTTTGTTTTTATTTTCTGCAGAGGAATCTTGGATGCCAGAATGCATTTATGAATCTGATGTTGACTTAGGGTTGTTAAGGTGTCCCAAAACGTAGCAGAAATGTTCTACCTTCTGGACTTCCTGACACAGCACAATATGCTGCCTTCAGAATTTGGCGGAAAGCAGCAGTTGCACATAATTTCTGTGCTCAGAGAACCCGACCCACTCTGCCAGCTTTCTACCCTCCTCTCCATAAAAAGTTTATTTTTCAAAAGAAATGCTAGTCTTTTTCACTACTTCTGCAACAGTTTCATCTCAGTCAATGAGCTTGCAGGGATCATTATTCTTCTTGTTTTTTCTTCATGTCTTAGCTTTTCAGGGTTAAGTTCCAAATGTAGAAATGGTAAGTGAAATTTCCTGCTAAATGTCTATGACAAATCCCTTCGCTTGTAAATGATCATCTTTTTTTTTTTTTAAAAAAAAATGTTGCACAGCTTGTAGTTAATGGAAACCCAAAAAGATAATGAATTCTGTATTGCAGAACAGATGTATACCACTCCTGTTTTCATAAGGAATAGATTTACAGGAGAAAAAAAAATGCAGAAGCCTTTGAAAATTTATAGCTTTCCTGTCATTCCTCGCTGTCTGTTATTACATAAAAAAGGGCACTGTGGTAACTGAAGAGTCAAAAAGCAATTAAATAATAGTTAAAAAAAAAAAAAAACAGGTGAAATCTGTAACAAAGAAAACTATTTGGTGGGGAGGGTGAAAAAGATGGAAAAGGACTGAGAGAAGCTACTCTTAAAATACAAAGGAGGCAATTGCCAAGTTACCCCTAGGATTCACCACTCGTATCAAATAAAATACTTGTCCTTATTTTCGATGCTATAGAAAGCTTCTGTGTTCAGCACGGGGAGTCATCGTGCAGCTCTCTGAGACTGCGTCGCTGCCTATCCTCCCTCCAAGACTTTGTAAATCAAAATACAACCGTAGCCACTAGGTCCAGTGCACTAATGTGCCATTTCTGTGCTAAATTAGCAGTTATCTGAAGGACAGAGAAATTCAGAAGCTGCAGGGTGTAATTGTTTCTTAATTACTTAATGTTTTGGATTGAAATTGTAGGTTGGAATGGAATTATAGCAGGAAAATAAAGGAAAATCATGCCATTACCGAGACTCGTGAGAAACACCTTTAATAACAAGGCAGTGCAGGGGCTTTCAGGGCCTTTCAGATTTAAGGACAACTTTTCAGGATATAAGTCTATTCTGAAAGCTGCATTTCACCCATAGTGCTCAAATCATTTTGAAGCGTGCTTTATTTTTAATAGTACGATGGTAGTTTTCCACGCTCCACTTAGGTTGCATGATTTGAAATGGTGAAATTACTGCTAAACTATTTCAGTTTTACTGTAACAGCGTTCTTCCCAAGTTGTGCATTTAATGTAGCCTAAATTAGTGTGGTCAAATAATAAACATTATTTTAATAGAGCTTTCTCTATTTGCATTCTATGTTAGTTTAGTTGGAAGAAAAATACTTCCCCTGTAACACCAATGCTTTAGCTCTCATTGGAAGCCAAGAGCACCCGTTGATTCTGATGGGGATTTTAAGCTATGTTTTTCCCCAGATTTCATTAACTTCTAGCTCAAGTGAATATCTGTGATTGACTTAGGAGGTTTACTGGACAATATTGTCTTGTCTTGAAATGGAGCTCTTGCTCAATACCTTATGTTGTCTTTGGGGAATTGGCTGCACAGTACAGTAACTGGAAAGAAAACATCTTGAAGAGGTGGCAGGCTTACTCTTCGCTTGTATTTTAATCAAGCGTAATCATGCTTGCTATCTGAAAACTAGTTAAAACTTTTCTGAAGCATTTGTAGAGACTATGGTTGCAAGCTGTTATGCTCCATATATATAGATATACACATATATATATGTAGGTGTATATATATCTATATTTATGGATGCTGGCTTTCTGATTTTGAATCAGTGCATCAGATTTCTTCTTCAGGGAGAGTATCATTCCCTGTACTATTAATTACTGCATTCACAATGTGATACTAATGATGTCCTAGCTAACATGTAAAGTCATATAAATTAATCATAGTAATTCGATATTGACAATACACAACTGGCTGTACTATTTTCTGGGATGCGTGTGTCACTGATTTCGGGGAATTAGTGAATAGTACTCCTGGTAGAGGTTTAAGTCATGTGGGGGATCACCTGAAATAACATTTTTAATCACAAACCCAAATGTGCCTCCCTTTACAAGAGACAGATACAGACACCAAATAGACAGTGTCCTCTTCCAGTTGCTAAAAGTGAGAGTGAAGAACATTCAGCAGTGGATGATTATGGAAAGATCATGTCTTCTAGGGGCTGAAGATGCATGTATACTTTTATATAATACATAATGTCTATAATTAAAGACAGAGTGGCTGTACAAAAAGAATTTTATATATAATTAATTCTATATTTTGCCTCCCTTACAGTGCTAATTCCCCCCAACTCTAGTTGAGTAAAATAGTCACCAGCTCTTGCAGACAACTCAACCTGTCGCCGAACAGGCCGTGAGGGCGGCAGGTGAATGTGACTCCCTGGGGGATGCTCGTGCTTGCCGGCCTTAACGGCAGTGCAGGTTGTCACGTCTGACCCCGTGTCGGCCTTGCGGTGCCTGCGCTGTAACCGCTGGGCACACCCGGAGACCTGCGACTAAAGGCATTCGTATCCCAATCTTCCTTTGGCATTTCAGTGACTCTCTTAGGATGATGGTTAGATACTTTGCCAAGAGACATTGCTTCTCGACATTTTCCTGTGGTCTTTAATAATTCATTTTTACAGTATTTATCAAATGAGTTAAGAGCCCTGCTTCTACAGCACTCCAGCAGCAGGACATTTTGCACGTGTGTTTGGGGACTGCCACTATATTTGGGTCCCTTTCTGATTCAGCAGCTGCTGTAGGTTCCAGGGCAGCACAGTCTCAGTGTTGATCCATGGGTTCATTAGATTAAACCTCCGTCTTGACATCTGACGTTTCACTTCATGCTTTCCTAGGGCTTTCGCAGTGTCACTTCAACAACAATTTTAAGGCTATATAAAGTGTTTAAGGTTAAATGTGGTTGCTGTCTCTAGTCCTTAGGGGAAAAAAAAAAAAAAAAAAGTATTTCTCTCTTATTGGAAATTCTTTTTTTTAACAATGTAATTTTAGGTTGATATTTTGACAGCTAAACTGCAGAAAGAATGAATAAATTACAGCCATTCACACCTGCCATTTAGTAAATCTCTCTTTTAATGACATATAGCCAGTTCATATGCCAATAACATAAATGATTACGCAGATGCAATGCATTCAAGAATAAATTCCCAGTGGCATTAGCCAGCTGACAATCACATGGACTATATAGCCTGTAATAGGGCAGTGTCATTTTGAGAATAAAATGCTAATTGCTCGTGGCAGTTGGCCATGGAGGAAGGAGGCAAATTTGCAGATTTTGGCTCTGTGTCGGCAACTTGATGACTGTTTTGAAAAGGAGACAGGGCAGCCTAATAGAGCAGCAGTGAAAGGCTGCGAAAGGGCAGGAGGGATTTCAGTGATCTGAGCAACCCAACTGCTCCCATTTTAATGAGCAGCTCCAGGATAAGTTTTGCAACAAGCACTTGCAGTGCTTGACACACACACACAAGTGCATCTTGGGAGAGGAAAGGCTTCTTCTCCTTTTCTTAGCTTACTTGGATAAATGAAGCATCAGTTCCTGCTGCCGTGTTGTTCTGCAGCAAGCGACTGGGAGAAGTGGGATTCATTCCTGGATGCAGACGGTGGGTGGTAGCATCACCAGCCCTGCCCTTGGTGCGTAACGCTGCAGTCCTCTCCGTAAACTTGTAGTGGTATAAAATGTTGGAGGAGCTGCCCCAGAATGTGTCCGTACAAGCAAATAAAAGACACAGAGAACTCTATGTTCAAATGTTAGCGGGCACAGCAGAGAACATAAACTGGTGAGAACAGAGCATGAAGGCAATTCTGAAACTCGTCTTTTTGCACTGAGTTTTTTCTGTTAATTGACATCTCTTAGCAGCAATCAGATTGTCTTCAACTCTTACGAGGTTAGCATTCAGTACATCTGAACAAAGTTTTAGCAGCTAGGAAGTTTTAATAGGTGTATTTTTTTGTTTTGCAATAATAACTTGTTTGTCAAGGATTTTATTATCAGAAAATGATTTTTTCTCATTACTTTATATTTTAAAACGCTTTTTCAGCCGCTCTGTAGTTCTTTTGTAAATATATAAGGCGGGAGGGTACTCATCTCAATTCTAAATAATTGGGATTTTATATTGTAATTCAATTTGTTTGTTTCTTCAAATGTTTTAAAATTACGATTCACCAGGGATGAATTTCTACTAACCTGTTTTTTATTATCTCATTTTATACTACACCTTTTTTAATATAACACCTACTGTGCTATTAGTCATTCCAATAACTCTTCCTCGATTTTTCCCATTTTCTTCTGAGCTGCTTTAGTACAAAGCCATTTTCCTTTGCACGGGTTCCCTTTAATCTGAAGGGATTTGTACCCAGGAGAGGAGCACCAGGAGCAGAGTGTTCACTGTGGAGGTTTAGAAGATAACAGATAACGTGAGTGATGGTTTCTTAGCAGTGGACTCTGATTAAAGCTCAGAAAGGGTTTGGACTTACCAGCATAGGGTATGTTTAGCCCCCTGGCTGATCAGGTGAAAGACATAAAAAGCAAGACTGGGGAGAGCCAAACTCTCCATATTTTCAAGAGATGCCTTGAGACTTTCAGTATGTGTTCTATTGTGCTTAATTGGTAATCTTTCATTAATTTTCTGATTAGAGATGGATACTCTATAGAATGGCTAAACTCTTATGAAAGAAGAGCAAAGAGGATACAAACATCTTTTGTATTTTTCCTTGTTAAGAAGTATTCCTAAGAAATTCGTGTTTTTCTTGAAGGACAAATGAGAAAAGGAAGTTCAAACCAGACTGCGATGCTTTCACTTAAAATTCTTCATTGCTTTGTTCTCCAAAGTCTCCAGCTGTTCCGTAAATCTTTCTGAAACCTTTGTGGTTCTTTTCAGCTTGATAATAAGTTACGATACCCTTAAAGTATCCTTCTTCATTGCTGTTATTTCTCCTGCTTCAGCTGAAAGTTTGGAGATACTCTCAGACCTTGGTGTTTAAAATATAAATGTGCATTTATTTCATTTTGGACTTTTTTTTTGTTTTGGTAATTTTAGAAAAAAAATAGTGTCATATTTTTGTATAAGCTATTTATGACTCAATGAGTTTATTAAGGAGAAAGAGCAGCTATAGTTGTATCTCCAAATCAGGTCCCAATGTTCTGACTGTTAATCCAGAGTCTCCCTCTTGTTGAATTATCTTCTGCCTCTGAGTCATCATAGTATAGACAAGTCTTCTATGTAACATATATTAATAGAAATTTTAGATCGTATTTTAAAAGTTTTAAGGAAAAACTGGTATAATTCGTGTGTGTGTGTGTGCGCAGCATCTCAGGAAATATCAGAAGCAGCTCAACATGAAATGTTACATTAAAGGACAGCATATTCCCCACTGTTCCCATCCTTAATAGGTTTTGTTTTTTTTTTTTAACCAAAGCCTCGTTCATATTAACACACCGTCCTGGGAAGTCTGATATCACTGGAAGTTGTTCCTGGCAAATCTTTTAAAGAGCTTCCCCCCTCCAGGTCACCTGTAGAATTGGTTGTGATTCCCCAAAGCAGCAAATTTGGGAGCCCCAGTGTGGGCTGCTTTCCAGGGCCAGTATTTCTGGGGGAAGCTTTCAGGATGGTATCTTTAAAATTATTTCAAAATGAACATCCAGAATTACAGGCTTGTAATTTGTAATTGGAAAGGTTATCATTTCTTCCTCCTTCGTCTTTCTTAGTATTTCATGAGAACAAATCCTGAAACAAATAATTCTGCTAACTGCCTTGGATACTGTGCAGCTGTACGACTGGCAGCTCTGATTGCTGTTATTTTTGTGTTTATTTGCCTTCAGAGTCCACTGTTGCAAAGTACTAAGGAATTACTTCACTGGGTCTGCATTTGGGTTTTCGCCCTGCTATCTGTGTTGTCCTTGAACAAAATCTGTATTTTACCAATGGGAAATCAAAACCAGAGTGCAGAAGATGACATGATTTCCTGAGGTGGCACCAGATGTTTAGCAGAGTTGCAAAGGCCCCTTATTCCCATTTCGGTGCTATATGTAGCTCAAGACTATCCTTTTTATCCTGTCCCTATGAAAGCCACTCATTGAGATGTACCTTTGTGAGGAAGACAAATATTTGGCCAGTTATCTTTAAATTTTGTGCTATTTTTAAGATTGAAATCCTTATTCTCCTTAGCACCTTCCCTTAGGCAGCTAGCGCACTGATGTCATAAATATTGTATAGCTTTTAATGCTAATCATTGTTGATTCATGGCAGAGATGAGCAAGTTGTAAAAGGATATCCCTGATGATAATAAAAAAAAAAGTACTAAAAAGCATCATAAACAAATGAATACTTAAGCAGCTGCTTCTCAGCACTGTACTAAAGCTATTATAAATTAAGAATTTGCTTGTATGTTTTGCCAAGATTATACTGTATTTGAGTATATTAGCTTTTGTGAAACCTCCCGAGAAATATAAGCAGATAATCTTACATGGTTGAACACAATGAATCCATCCCTCTTATTGTATCTCGGGCTGATTTCTATGATAGATCAAAGGCAGAATTTTACATAGTTCGGTAAATTGATAATATGTTTGGCATCTCACTTGTGTGAAGAGATTTCTTTTGTGCGTGCTTTATGTACTATATTCTTATCTTTCCCTTTTCTCATTAGGGTTTAGTCCTCAGTGCATGAGTGTACAGCTTGAGCTTTAATAGTGATGCTTTCCTAAGCTGTTGATTTTACAACCTGAATATTCGTCTCTGATTTTAAGCACTGATCAAAATCTCAGCAGAAAGCATAGGCTGCTCAAAGAGGGTCCAGAAAGCCTACGCCAAGGGAAAACCCCTCTCGTTGTGTCTCTTTTCCACCTTTCTAATGGAATGCTTAGGGATGAGGTAAGGGGTCATCTTGACTATTTCAAGATGGGATGAGCAGAGAGGATGGACAGACGGATAAGCAGAGAGGAACTGCTCCCTTGCAGAAGTGGAGGTGAAGGAGGACTTGGGACGATGACGTTTTCGGTCACTGCAGGCGGCAGAGCGGGGCTGGCGCGGGGCTGTGGGGGCCTGGCAGGAGGTTTTGCCCACTGGTGTCGACCTTCAATGTTGTCTGGAGTTCCCCTGTCTGGCTTCATTGCAATTTAAAAGAGAGCATTGTAAATGTGTTAATCGCAGCCGCTCCACACGATGGGACACTTTTTGCTATGACTGTCCTGGTGGGTTTTCGGAGAAACGCTGCTGAGTACAATCCGTATTCTTCTGCCCTAAGAGAGCAGCCAGGTTCTGGCACGTTGCTGCGAAGATAACAAAGCTGCATGAGCCGCAGACCCGGCCTCTTTCCTGGTGTAGAGGGAAGCCAGCAAGGAGATCTCCTGCTCGCAAGGATAGCTCTTGTTTGCAAAGGGATGAACACTGTGCCTGTAAAAAGTGGTATCTTCCTATTGCTCTTCATTCCCTCTCTCCCCTTTCTCTCCCTTATTTTATCGATCCGATGTGCTTTTGCCCAAATTGATCCCTCAGGTTAGAGATCAGCCCTTTAAGAAAAATATCTCTTTGTTAGATACGGAAACTGGGAATACCCTTTACAGCAAATTGTTTGTGGATTTTTCTGTTCACAACGTGAGCAAAAGCTGCAGAGGGAGAAAGTGAATGTGGTCTGCGAAGGCTCCTGTTGCACAGGGGTTTTGAGACGGCGGCTCGAGACCTGCTCACCTCGTGGCACGTTGCTCTGTAACAAGCCCGAGCTGCTGCCTTCATTACCTGGAAGTTAACATTTCATTTCAAAGCCTCGTGTGCTGGCTGTCGGTGATAGCACAGCGTATTAATTGGAGTAACTAATAGCTGTTCCTCTAATGTTTGCCCAGTATAAGAAAATTCTCAAAATCCTTTTTTTTTTTAAAAGGCAAGAGTAAATTTGACGTTCCCCAAAAGTGATTTAGCAAAAAAGATGCTAAAAAAAATTAAAAAAATCTTTAGCGTTGCTCAAGTGCTCCTAGCACATTAATATGTAATTACTCTGTTTTCCCTTAAATTATGGTGGTTTCACACTTGTCTTAGATGAAGCCATTGCATCTGTCAGAGATCAGTTCCCATCGTGAGGCTGATGGGGCAGTTAGCTTTACATGGCAGCTGAAATGTCTTTTTGTCTTCAGCCAGCCTTTGAATTTTATCGATTCATGCACAAGTAAGGATTTGTGTAATTCATCAGCTTGTCTTGCTAATGAATACTTAATTGCATTTAACCTCTTGATGCCTCCTTGTGTGCCTAAGCTGAGAGTGGTTTGAGCCTCAGTGCTCCAACCTTGCTGGAGAAGAACGTTTTGCAAGCAAGCTGTGCTTAGTTTTTTTTGCCATGGGCAATTTCTTCCTTCAAAATAGTACATAAATAAAATATTTGTTCATGCCTCTCTCTCGGAGAAAGCATACAGAGGCAAATGTTTACTCACTTATGCAGAAAGTGATATCTGTTGCAAAGAGTAAATCCTCGTTTTCATATTTAATGAAGCCATAATCAATGTTAATGGATGAAGATTGCATTAAGGAAATCTTAATGTTCCTCTCAAGGGAAAGTCATTTTACTGGAAAGAAGCTAGTTAATCAGCCTCAGAAAAATAAAATATATATTCTTATCATACAGGCAGGTTTTCGAAGCCCGAAGTAGGAATTGTAACACAAATGCCAGTCAATTTTCATCTTCAGGATTTGGTCACATGTGACACTATGCAGATTTCCTCTCTGAAACCCACAATATTAGTCTTCCCATGTAAGTTTACAAACAAAAAAGGCTGAGATTAGTAAAATACTTATTTTTGCCCTAATCTGTGTGATTTTCGTGCCCTTGCAGTCAAATCTCCCCATGAAACCAATTTTTGTAAAAGAGCTAAACAGGAGGAATACAAAGATTATTCCCCAGCTGTAATTTTGCTATAGGAGTTTTGTCCAGTTATATTTATTGGCCAGATGCTAACCCTATCTTACCTCTGCCAAGACAGCTGGTTGGTTTGCTTGTGCATTCAGCGGGATTTTGATACCTACACAAACTACAGGGCATCTCTTAAGGGTAGAGTTACCTCCCTTGGGTTCAGGGCTGCTCAGTGAATCCACCTTTTTGCTTGATATGTTTGACTGAAGTTCAAAATGAGCAGTGTTTTTCATATGTTTCTTGTGTGAGTCTGTGTTATGTGTATGGAAGGAGAATAGCTTGGTTTGTCGTTTGGTAATTAAAATGCAACTGAATGTCACTGAGCTGAGAAAAAGAAAAGCACAGAGAAAAAAGAAGCATCACTTGGTTTCAAGCTGAAGTTGGGAATAAAGTGCAGTGGATGTCGTGCTCCAGGTCAGCAAAGAAACAGGGCAGTGGGAAGTGGCTTTAAAAGGAAGCGCTCGTGTTCCCACATGTGTAACCTGGGCAGAACAAGAAAGTAACAGCGTAAGGACAGAGCTTGAACTTGATGATCTAATTGGTTTTGCATCTCTCTCGACTCTGTGATTCATTTTAAGAAGTCTTTTCAAGCTTGTAGAGCTGTGAAATAAACAATGGAACAAATTAGAGATGAGGGAAGGAAAAAACTAATGCCTCATCATGGCACTATTACTGCTGTTAGCAGTCGTAGCATTTATTTAACAATGCTGCTGCAGTGCTGTGAATGTAAAATAAACTGTAGTCCCTTCCCCAAAGAGCAGGATCCAGAGCGGGCGCCCATCACAGGCAGAGTCTGGACAGGAGAAACATTGTGGAGCTGGAAATATCCCCCAGTGCTTAGCCACAAGGTTGCTTGCTGATGTGGATTTAAATTTAGGACCTTTCAATTGTGTGGTTACTGAATATTTGGCAGAGATTGAAAGCTGCCAAAGCTTTCAGTGTATCTAAGAGCAGGAAGGATGGTGACAGTTTCATTACCCATTGGTCTTAACTGATCTCTTTGAAGAGGTCTGTATTTCCTTCCCAGACCTCTGGCCTCCGCCTCTGCATAAGCTGTATATAACCAAATAAGCATTTTTCATTTTGTTTGACTTGCCAGCAGTAGCGTAAGAGACCACTGCCCCGCTGTGCCGTCCATTAAAACGTCATGATTCATGGGGCTGGGTGGCTCTGCACGCCCCTGCATTGATCACCATCAGCAGCTTTTCACTTGTGCCTTTTTATGTGACCAAGTAGCCCCTGGAAGGATACGTAATTTTGGCTTTCAGAATCAGCAGCATTAATAGATTTTTCTAGATTGTCTGTTTAGGTTTCCTTACTTATATTTCCATTTAGTTTTTGTCTGTCTTGAACATATTTCTGTAGTAATTCTGCGTAATTCAGAGGGCTTGGGCATAGGTCTTGAGAGCTCTTCCTGCTGCTTCTTAGCACTAATTTCACTTGCTTTACAGTCTTTCTGTAAGGACAATGCTGCAGCTGTTAGATTAGTGAAGCAGAATGTATTTCTCCATCTCCTGGTCACCAGCTTTCTCTGAAATGGCAACAAAATGCTGCCCCAAGGGTCCGTGACAAACATAGCCCCAGGTCTGACTTCTACCGCTAGGAGGATGATGCCAACGTTGTTAATAATAAGATCCCTTGTAAGTGGGGGGAATATGTGATGTAGAAATGGAAAGATCTACCAGAAATACCCAAGCATGGAGAGGCAAGTTCATCATCCACTGCCACAGTATTGCCGGGTTGCTTTGCCCCTCATGCTACGTGAAACACTCGTCCTTCAAGAAGTCAGGAGTTTCATTTGCTTTCACTCCTTTTACATGAAAATAAGAACCATCCTTCAAATAGTCTTGTCCCACAAGATCTCTTCTATTGCCCACAAGCAAATAATGTCGGATAAGGCTGAGTGACAGCCAAGTCTAGAAATGATGGTTTCAATCAGTCTAAAGAATATTTTAGGGTGGTTTGTCATAAGCCCAAGTATCACCTCTTATGGAGGTTCTCACTTGTTTTAATGCAAGCAAACAAATCTAATTCTATTTAAAGAAAGAAATAAATATCTTACAGCAAGATGCCAGGGTTATTTGTACGCCAGGTCCTCTTTTTCTGGTCTAGGAAAGTGGTTCATTACTGAGGGTAGAGGAACTTTTTATGTTGCTGTGGGGAATTCAGCGATCAGGCAAAACGTTCTGAACTATCATAAAGGAAAATGAGACTTGCAGGAGATTATGCAAATGAAACTGTTTTCCCAGGGAGGGAGGGGGAATCTCTAAATCTGCTTTTGTTTGGCTTTTGCCTGTTTGCCTACATGAAACAAACTGGGTTTTTTTTATTTTTTTTTTTTTTATCTCTTTTTAAGTTCCAGTATTGGTTAGTCTTCTGTAATTACTTTCGTCTTGCCATGTTTAGGAATTGAAACATTAAATGGAAATTTACTTAGGATACTTTCTAAGGTGCCTTTGAACATAAAAGTCAATATCTTACAGTTTGCAGTTATTTGTGGCTGTTTCCCTTACACACTTGTGTATTTTTCAATTATTTGAATTGAATAAATGTTGTAAAGAAGGAATACAGCCGCTTTCATACAGCAGAATTGCAAAAATATAGCCTTATACAATGGATATATTTATTTGCTGTAGGACCACATTTCAATTTCTAGTGTTTTCGATATAAGCATTTTCAGAAGGAGAGAACCAATGTTTTGCTCCTCCTATATAATTATAGTGGCATATTTTTCAGCATACCATTTTTTATTAGTTCTGATTACTTTTGGTGCAGCAAAACAGGAATGGTATGAGTGCTGTAACTTCGCTGATTACTTGTAAAACGCATATATATTTTTAATTACATTGCAGGGTGATCGGGTAAGAGTTCAGGTCTTGAACGAACCTGCATGATGATCATTGTATTGGAGGAAAAGGCTGTATAGCTTCAGAAAACAAGACCACAAGGAACTAAATTTCTCAGAAATGAGTCCGCAGTTGTGTTGGCACATATCAAAAGAGCAGGAAGGAGGCCGAGGGCCTTCAGCCTCCGTAACTGCTCTCTCCATCACTTGCCAGCTATATTTTCCAAAGATAGAGTACTAAATATACGTCTGAAATATGAAAAATGGACAAGGAAATATATTGCATTTAGGAAGAGTGAGTGCTAGGAAGGTACGCTTTTTCTATAGGGCCATAGGAATTTATGGGATCCATCATCTGTTGAGTGTCACAGACATGCACAGGAACTAGGTCATATGGGGAAGACACTGGCTACAGCAGTAAAGAAACGATGCTAAGCTGTGGGTTTCAGCAGTATTCTTTTTGGTATTATTTGAGCGGAGAGGAATGTGGATAATTCAGCAGGTGACAATGTCGGTGAGAAGAACCCAAACTTAAAATTGCACTGATATAAACTGAGACTAACTTTATTTTAATCTTTATTCATGGCTTTCCCCCATATCTATTGTCTATGTCTGTGTTATATCTGCTGTCTATGGCACGGTAAGTATATGTGTTTATAAATAACATAAAATTAGCTATATGACATACTTCTATAGTACTATTCAAAATGAAAACATATCAAAGTATAACACAGAGATTCCACTTTTAACTGACTGTATGTACTGTCAGTTCTTAAAACAGTCATTTCCTTTTATGATCTTGTAATGCTCCTGCACTGTTATTCACTGTGTCATTGCCAACACCGAGAAGTCAAAACTTGCAAGAAATTACCACGTATCCAATATCACAGTGTCTCCACATGCAGTAACTAGGGCAGAAGATGAAATGAAAGTACTTTGTAAAGTTTGCCTGGAAAATTGAAAGTCATCATTTATACTGTGTTGCTCTATGAACATCTTATAAACGGCTAATCAGTTCTGAATAAATGTTTCAGATATGTTTAATCGAGGGTCACTAGGTTGATTTTAATTATGGCTTATAAACATCTGTAGCATGCTAAATTCCTAACGTGATAATCTAATTTGTAGATATGTCCATAGATCCTCCCTGCTTTAGAAGCATGCACGCAACGAGAATGAAAAATTCCCATAGCTGCCGTGTGCCGGGTGCTTTGCAGTGGCTGTGGCGTAGCAGCTCCACTGAAATCCCAGCAAAACGTTGTCCTCATCGTGACGGATCCCAGCAGCTCCAGGACATTCCTCTGCAGTGCCTCGAGCTCGGCATGTGAGCGAACGAAGAGTTGGCTTATAGAGAAGGTTTTTGAACCAAGCTGCAGGAGGACGCTCAATTACGTTAATTTTTTCGTGGAACGGCTTTCTTCTGCTCGCAGGAAAGTTACTGTGTGAAGCGGCAGGAAGTGTCTGTGCGGGAAGGAAGGGAGGTCCACGATTTGTGCAGTGGATGCCACGACGGGGCACCCACAGAGCGTTTACCCGTGCGCTTTGCTGCAGTAGGGTGTGATAAGGGCCCCTCTGCCATCAGTGCACCCAGGTTGTTCTGGCAGTTGGATGCGCCTGGGTGATAGTAGGGATTGCTATTAAGAGTGGTAAAATAATAAAAACATCATTGGCATTTTAATGTAGCAGCTACTACCTGCTGATTTTACACAAGCACTCAATTTTGCAAAAGTCCTCAATTGTGCAAAAAACCCTCAAAGATGCCAATGCCTTAGCATCATAACTTGCCATCGATACAACCATTTTGTATTCAAGAAAGGCAGTTTCCTGATGAGCTGGAAGCCTGAAGGACACATAACCTTCCTGATGGGAAGCATTGGAGGTGGGCACAGCGCCTGGCCTTGACCCGGGAGCCTCCATCCTCTCAGGAGAAAATCAGAGCTGCTATTTCCTTTCTTGCTGTTGTGTTTGATTCTAGCAAATGAAGCTTTAGCTGGGAAGTGCAAGGATTTCATGGTACGTAAACCTCAGCGAATAGTGTAATATGAAGGCAATAATGTGGTGCACAAATTCTTTATAGGTGTAACTCAAAAACTGCATGGAAGATTAGGGGAACTTGTGTGCTGCCTTTTTTTTTTTTTTTTTTTTTTTTTTTTTATGGAGGCATATGAAAGTTTCCAGTGCAGGTTAAAGCACCAATTCCTTCTAGTCTCTGACTGGTCACCTGAAGGACTGAAGTCATCTCTAGTATTTAATAAAGAAAAATAAGAATTCCTCTGCAAAGCTTTAATATGTATTCTTAAATATATTTTACTTTGGGCAAGTGTGTATGCATATTTTAAGACACAAGGAGGTTTATTATGCAGGGAAAATGGGAAGCATTTAGAAAATACATACTGAAGAAGTCAGGTGCCTGGTAACTTTAGAGTTTGATTTGTTTGAGCAAACTAGTGGGTTGTTAACACCTCACTAAAAACCAGTTTTTAACACGTACATTTCTGTGTTTTTTATGCTATTAGCATATTGTCTTCATTGTGTACTTTTATAAGGTCAATGCCTGTGTGACTGTGCATGACTTTTTATTTTTTTAAACTTTATTGGTATTCTCTGCCAATATAGTGTAACTGCAGAACTCTTGTGAAATATATTGCCTTTCATTTGCTAAAGCAAAAAGAATATCTAAGGAGTTTAATACTTAAGTTACATTGTATCAACAGATTTATTCAGTGCAAAGATGTTCATTATTACATCTAGATGTTATACATATAGAAAGTAATATGCATAACAGAACCTTGCCGGGATTAGTATCAATGAGTTTTTTCAGTGTGGCATGCAAGTGGATGAAACTGCAAACTGATTTTTCTTTAAAGTAGTATATTGGAATAAAAAGCTAGGGGAATTCCCTGACCAGAAGAGTTTGCAGTTATCTAATGCATGTTTTGGGTAATGCAATAAAATTTTAGAATAACTCCATTTGACATTGGCACAGTTCATGGGAATATCTATCTCCTATTAGATTTTCAAGGTCTGTCATGAATGCATGATTTAAGCTACAGGTTTTCAAATGTGACACATAATCCATAGATACCAATCATTGTGGCTCACTTTTATCATCACTGTCATAGGTATTTTGCTGTAGATAAACAGACATAAAATAATTACACCTTAAAGTTATCAAAGTCAGTAAGTTTTTTTTTTTTTTAATATCAGGTGTTAAGTTCGTATTTTGGGGAGGAATTTTTTGAGTTATATTGGCAAAAGTCAAGGAATTTATAATCATAGCTGTGGCGAGGATCCTCTGCTGATTTACCCTTGAGTTTCTGTAAATATTCTGGGTTCTGTGCTGTTGATCTTCCAGTTGGGAAGTTGCAGCTCCTGCAGTACCGGGACTCCAGTCAAAAGTATTAATGAAATGAATAAAAATAGGCTTTATGCATGTCTTGTAAATTGCCCTAATTGAAACCAGCTATTTCTCTGGGAACAAAAAAAGGTCTTTTGCTTTGTGGAAGTTAACGGTGCAGAGGTGACTGATCTAGTTTGTCTTGTGCCCCAGGAATCACTTGAATTTCACGTGTGGTCATTCTGGGGGCTGTACAAGTCCGTAGTGAGAGGAGGAATTGCATTGCCATTTAAAACCATTTAAAATTTGTTTGCTAGTCTTCATTCTTGATGCACTAAAGCACTAATTGATCCTTGTTTTCTTTGGGCCCACAGAGAGAATGTGTGTGTGTGTGTGTGTGTGTATAAATATACTTGAACAAGACTGACTTAATGACACTGTTTCTGCAAACAGCTCCACAACTCTTATGATCTGTGACTGTCTGATTGCTGGCAGTGATATATAGTGAGCTGTTCAGCGCTTAATTATTAATTTTACATTAAGGAGTTCCACAGTCAATATTTAGATGCTTTATGACATACGGAGCGTTTTCCATGCCCGTATTTTCTCTGCAGGGACATAATGAAGCCCTTTCAATATTAAATCAATTACATCCAAAGTTAAAATAACTTGATTTGTTGCTTAAGGTCCTTACCTAACACAGTGCATTAGTTGTGAGAGGGAGAGCACTGATAATTAACTAATTAACTGCCGTTAATCCTTGCACACCTCCGCTTTCCCAGGGTCAGGTGCCAGCGCAGACTGTAAAGCTGCCTGGGACAAACGTGGCCTCCGATTTGCTTCCTACAAGTGCGTTTTTCCCTTCTGTGGTTATTAGGCAGAAAGTGGGGAAGAAAAGGTCTTTGGGAGCGTGTGATGCCTCCTTACCGTAAGCTTCGAAGCGTAGGTCAGAAGGATATACTGCTTTTAAGGGCAAGGATGTCTTTCCAAAATATGCCCTAAGATCCTCTGTTAGTATTTACGCAGTATCAAGTTCAAGACCTTACAAAGGAACATGCCCTTCTGCTTGTGGTCTTTACAGAAATTACTGCAGCTTTGATAACGTTTACCTACACGAGTGCAATGGGCTTGACGGAATTCTCTGGACATAGAAACAGAAGTATTTACCTTGTTTATTTGCTGGATTGAGCAGGAAATACATTTATTATTAAATATTATCTGTACAGGATGAATCTGAGTAACTGTAATTACTTCAATAGAGCAGGCATAGGGAGAGCAACCAAAAGATTTATCCAATAGTCTGGTTTGAGAAGAGCGTGGGGCAGAGAAAAGCAAAATCCACTTAAAATAAGTCCTGTACTAAGGAAGAAACTCTCAGATGTAACTCTCAGATAAGTGAGATTAAGATAACAAGGTTCAGATGTTTCATAGATCAAATGGATAGGACTTGACTATGAAATCAATACAAAGATGAAATGATAAATTAGAATAAAAGTGCATGCTCAATGTCCTGCACACGGAGCCAAATATATGTAAGAGTTTACCTCTTCATTATGGGATCTGATTCTGTTTTTGTTCACGTTAGCTTTGTAGTACTGACACACTCTTGGTTTGTGCAGATTAATTTTGGATTGACATAGGTGACGAGAATTGTACTGACAGGAACGTGAATAAGAAGATATCTCCACTTAGTAACCTGAGATTAATGCCCAAGCAGTTTACATTAATTAAAGAAGTAACGAATGCAGCTGAGGACTCTGTAGCGCAGTGACCGAGGCGCCTGCTGGGGTGTCGTCAACATCCTGTGTTCGTGAGAGAAAACTGATACTCACATTAGTCGTTGCTAGTGAGAAAGGAAGGGGTCCCAAACAGAAGAGGTGCGGCAACTAATCGTCCTTTTACTTTCCTTTTCATGTCGGTCTACAAGTGCAAGAAATTAGGGATGTAAAAGGGAGTAAAAGCAATGTAATGTTGAGTGCATGAAACGTAGACCACCAAGGTCATTCCTGTATTCCATAGTCTCATCTAACATAAATCTTTGCTTTAGTACTGCAGGGCTGATTTATATCAACAGAAATTCTGGCCCACTGTCTCAAAAAGCATTTCCAATCAAGGAAGACTGACCTTGCCCTGGGAGATTTTATTAAAATGTAATGTTATTACCTTTTAATCAGGAAAGATGCCAGTATACCTTGCTTAAACAGAGAAGAATAATCTGCAGCGGACTCTGTGATGTAATGACATGCTTTTAGTTAAAGCCTGCTGATACCGGGCAGTATGATTGCTGCCTTTCTTGGAAGATAGTTTTAAGGAGACATTCAGTTCCTCTATAAAACCAGGTAATTGAAACAAGGGGGTCTTCTATCTATAAAGTGTGGCCCTGATCACAGGACTACTGAAATCTGTGAAATGCTTCCTTTCTTAGAAGAATATTTCTCTATTGAACAAAATCCTAACGCAGAGCATGCACACCTGAGAAAATGTAGCTTGGGTTTCTTGTCACGCATGTCACACAGGGCGAGCTCCTACAGTGCTTTGCAATAGGGACTTGAGTGTTATGGTTAACACATCATACTGTTTGCTTTCATTGCCCTTCTATTTTTAAAATACTATTGCACTTTAATATATTAGTTATCAAACACCTAGATTTCACACTGTTGTCCTTCATTTTTATTCTTCCTTGGTGGAAGAGGGAGGCAAAGCAGGCTGCAGGGTTACCCTGATTCTCTAGATCGCCAAATCTGGAGGTGCTCGTGGTTGAAGAATGGCCAAATGTGAATTGGATTCCCAGGGATTAGCTACATTTTATTTAATAGGGGAAGAGTGGAGCCTCTATTCATTGTCATTCCTGTAAATATTGAGAACGGCAGCTCTGCTTGAGAGGACAGGATGGAGACGAGGTGAAAGTAGCTTTGGAGTGAACGATGGCCTGTTCCCTCCCAGGAGTTCAGACTACAAATAGTTAGCAGTCCCATTTTGCTAAGCTAAATGAAGTCTCTGAAAGATCTATTTTCTTTTCCTCATTTACCTTGATTAATAATTTTCCCCTGCTTAGAGGCTAGGAGAAACTGGGTATTAACTTCTTTTCCTGAAGAAAGTTAAATCATTAAACTAATTTGGTCTGGTTTATTTTATGTCTTGTGGTTTCGAGGAAGCTTTCTACCACATTTAGAAGATGATTCCTCATGGGTGTTTCTGGATATGAAAATTACATCAGGCTTTATATATTTATATTACTTTAAAATTGCTGTCTATTAGAGATTTGAGTTGCTCTGTCCAGAACGGCACTACCCAGATAAACAAAGAAGATGAGAAGAATAGCAAACTATTAAAGAAAAGGCAAAGAAAACCTAAGAAAAAATATTTGGATTATAAAACAGGGATAAGTGAAAGTTTAGCAGAATATATATTTTTAGTAAGCTCTCTGCTTGGCTGTTCTAGACTATAAAGTTTGCATCTGCATTTAAACAGCTTGTAAGAAGTGCAATTTGAGTGATTGCAGGCAATTCCCATTTTGCATGGAAGCGGGCGAGCAGCACGGCGAGTCCGCGAGGCGCGAGCATCTCTGGCATCGTTTCGGGGATCAAACAGTTCAGATCAAAGGGCCGAGCAAATGAGCAGGTCGCAGAGGCAGGAGGTGTCAAGGCTCGGATTTTTCCTTCTGATAATTGTATAAAAGACGGGCAGAGCGCAGCGTGCGCTGCCTCTGGGGCTGCAGGGACGGGCTGGCGGTGAGAGCTGAGAGCTGCCTCTGCTTGGGGTCTGGGCTGACCTTCTGGCAGGTGTTTGCCAAAGGCAGTTGTTGCAGTCCTAAATTACATCAGGATTTTGGAATTTCCTCTTTTTTTTTTTTTTTTGGAGAAGGCAGTAGTAGTCTGTATTTTTCCGAGAATGCTCTTGCTTTGTTTTCAGGGGATGAATTTAATGATGTTTAAAGGTGTCATCCAGGCTTTATTTCGTGTGATTTTATGATGACTTCTTGTGCTATCCAAACTGCAGAAAGAAGCTCCTCTGTTTTCTCTGAGATTGTCTTGGGCTAAATCTTGCTCTTCGTGTGTTGGATAGCTATTCTTTAGCTCATAAATCACTGTTCTGTCATATTCACCTGCTGTGGGATGTTCAATGCATATCATCATTTACATTAAACCATTTACTTCAAGAGAAATGTGTTATATTGCTTTATGATTTATGTTATCTGACATTTAAGATTGTTATGAATTGGCAGTTGGAATATTAGAACGATAGGACTTTTTATAGCTTATGGTCATGATCCAAGAAGCAATTCATGCATTTTCTTAATAGACCTTACTCGTTAAAAGGGAACCAGATGGGAAAATTCTGCTTTTTTTTTTCCTGATCCAGAATTAAGACAGAATCCTACTTAGGAACGAGCCTGTTCAAGGGAAGGCAGAGCTGTACGTAGGAGCAGTGATGGTAGCAGAGCAGTCACCCTGCCTGGCCACCCATGGTCCCTCCTTGGACCATGGTCTGTGCAGCCTTGGTCCTCCTACCTGAAGGTTTAGGTTCACATTTAAGCAAGTGTAAACTTGTTTCAGGATAACACGGCACATTCCTTTCTCTCTTAGGGACTCTATGTTAAATTATTGAGCCCCTTTATTTTTAAATATGAAAAGTTAATACTTTTTAAAGGTCGAGAAGCTTAACAGGTTCTCTGAAATAGAGGAGACTATTTCACTGACCAGCTCTGTTCCTCATACATAAAAGCCTTTTATAGCCACGTCACCCCAGGTCAAGATTTCTGTTGCTATTTCTATACTTGTGTATGTTCAACTTAATAAGTAGTACAGTTGACACCGAGCAGACGCAGCCTATTGCTTTCCCTTGACAAACTGACTGCTGGAGAATAGAATGAACTGCACAAGTTAACTTTAAAATGTGGTTCTGCCTTTCTGTGTGCTGCTCAGTCCCTGGTAGCTTTTGAACTTATCACAGAGTTTTCACTAAATTTTGTGGTAGGAGTAAAGTTTATTGAAGAGGTCTCTTAACTTTGTATAAACTGCATGAAAACAGGAGAGGAGAAAGACTCTGTTAATGGCCTCACTAAGGGAATGACTGACTTGAGCCCTTCATAGACATTATTTTATCCATACAAGTGATGACCCTTTGGCCAATACCTGATAGAAAATGAAACTGTTTGTTTTACTCCCCATGGAAGTATTTCCCATATTTCACGCTCACTGTAGTCTAGGCTATATGCAATTTTTTTGCTGGGGAAAAGTGCACGGTGTCTATAATGTAAGATACGTACCTCAGTGACCATGGCTTTGTATCTGATCTTCTCTCCTAGCGTTACGAGTGTGAAAGGGTGAATAATCGTCTTTTTGTTAGTTTCACTATGGCTAACCATTTTAAATCTTTTCACCCAACAATTTTCCCCTAAGGAAAGAAGCATCTATAGCACTAGAGACAAAGCACAGTATACCAGAGTATCATCCATATTGCAAAACTTCAACTAACACAAATTCATCAACTGCATGTACTGCTGGAGCGGCAGATCCCTAAAAACATCATTTTTGGTTGCGTGCTGTTCTAGCCCACAGTGTTGCTAAAGACAATACTGCATCTAACTCATTCTCAACCCCATCCGTGAATAATTTCTTACACCAAAACATCTATGTTACTCACGAGAATAAAAGTTCAAATGCTCATACTGCTAAAGGTTAAGCTCTCCATACATCTTAACTGAACATTATGACAAAATGGTAAGAAATATCCCACTATTCCTTCCTCAGTTTGTATGCTTTCTGGCCACGTTAACCCTTCACACATAGCAGCGCTCCGCAACAGTTCATCTCTACGTTATCACTCAAGTTTATTTTGTGTGTCAACAGCAGCTGATTTTATTCATCCCACAGTTGATATTTCAGCAGTGCAGCTCGGCTCTCCTGCTGCCTGCAGTTTCTTGGCACGCACCATGTGCTGATCGCAGGTGCCATCTAAGCTCTAGCTTTAAAAGTACATACGTATCCTGCACTCGCCAGACGCCTAGATAGATGATGTGAAAGTGTCCTGCAGAGAGGGAAATTATTGCCATATACTAATCTAAGATATGCTAAAAGACCAAACTCATTAGTTTTTCACTAAATGTCTTCTCTTTTGAGCAAGGCCTTCAAGTTAATGGCAGGCATAAGTTAGCAACTGTAGTTGCAGCTAAATACATGGGATTGGAGACATAATAGACTTTTCTTCTTACATTTGTTTTGCTTCCCTGGGGCTTGTTGTCTTTAACATATGAAATGACAGTCAAACTTGTACATAGTTATGATGAGTACAGTAGTCAGGAGGGTATCTTCCTTTGCTTCATTTTCCAAAAGTTGTTTTCTTTTTTTTTCTACAGCATTAAATGTAATGTGAAAGCACTTGAGATGTCAGTAACTCCTGATTTCTCCCTTTTTATTCACTTTTTTTTTTATTTTTGTTATACTTTTTTCCTGTTAAAACTAGCTTTATTTCTTAAAAGAGCACAATGTTAATTAGGAAAATGGACTCTCCCTTGCTACAGCAGGTAGAAGACATGGAATGTCTTGAGCATAACATGAGAATTCACAGAAAAAAAGTGGTGTTTAATTCAGTGCAATAACAAACTCAAATTAGTTCAAAGTAAAGATTCTGCACCAGCTGAGGAACAGCTACAGTTTTACTTGCACATTAGACATAATGGGCCTATTTATCAGTTTAGATCTGACTTAAACAGCAAGAGGCTATGGGTGAAATTCTCATTATGCCAAATCATTTTTAAACCATCTCAACAGTGTAACCTACCCTGAAGAGGGGAGTAAGAATAATTTATGTCCACATTTAGACATCACAGGAGGAAAGAGATTTGGATTCTGCAAAAGAGATTTGGATTCTTGTGATCTATTCTCGTCTTGTTCAATATCTGCTAAATAAAAGTCCAGATATTACTTGTTTAGTTGAGAATCTAGCAACGAGAATTCAAATCACAGTTTCCCTTGGCTCAGAGGGAAAGTTCAGCCCAGTGCTTCCCTGCAAATTATTCTGTGGTCACATATCATCTATGAAAGACGTCAATGATTTTTGGATGACAATATCTGTTTAACCTTGTACTTAATGTCTCTGAAAGATATTTCGGGAAAAAACTGTATATTTAGTACTTGAAAGATGGGAAAAATAGAAATAAGGAGGCTAAAAATCAGATTTTAAAGCTGAGATCTAATTGTGTGTGTCAACAACGTGAGTAAACTTCAGACTGAATGTTCTGAACACTGCAGCTCTTGTGAACTTCAGATTATTCAGTCTTCCAATTGGGCAGACAACTCCCAGTCGGAGTTGTCTGCTGAAGCAGCGACCTGAGCTCAACGCACCCTTCAGTGACACAGGACAAAAGCTACTCCTTGGCCAGCTAGGAGGGATGAGGTGGGAATAGGGGCTGCCCACCTGGCAGCTGAGCGCAAAAATGAAAATCATAAGAAAAGGGAGAGGGGCCTTTAGTAGTAATCGATCTCATCTGTCTGCTGAACCGGTCCCGAGAGAGAAAGGAATAGAAAGGTTATTAAAAGGTAAATAGCAAAATGGCAAGCAGCTTTTCCCAAGAAAGCATGTGCTCCATCCCCACAGAACCGCGGGCGTTGTGCTTTACGTCTCGCGGCCCGAGGGGACTTGCTTGCCAATACTTCCCAGCCAACTTAGAGGCCAGATGAGCAATCAGCAGCTTGAGAGCTGCAGCCGTCGGAGCAGCGACTTGGCTAGGGAAATAGGTACCTGATGGATGAGGAGCTCCGGGAGGTGCAAGCAGAGGGTTTGACTGATTAGGGTAATAGCAGAACTGCCCAGAAGGTGTGACAAATAAAGCATGAATATTGAAATACGCCGAGGCTTAGCAGTACCTTTGCTGTGAGCGACTGCCTCAAGTGACTCTGCACATCAGAGGCACAACTATAAAGTTGCTGATTTTGCAGACATTTGTTCCTCAGCTTGATAAGTTAATATATATTGTTTAACATGATAATGTAGCAAGCTGTTGTTTTGTGGCTTGAAAGCCAGCTGCATTTGATTGATGCCAGGAATGGAAGTATTTATAAAATGACACTGAATTAGAAGTAGTCAGTTTATGGGTCTGGGGAAATGAATCTTTTATGAAGAATAAAACTTTATGATGAAGGAGTAATACTGAGGAAGTATGCAGCTTGAATTAAACTCTTTTGGAATGGAGTCTGTGCTGTAAAGCCTTTTCGAATACAAGTTTGTGCCACTTGCTGCATTTTTAGGAAATGGATCTCTAAGCATCCTCTTTAGAGGGGGGGCCCACCCCAAACTCTCTCCCATGTGGGTACATTCTGCAGTCATCTAAACAGGGTGGGCCAGTTGCTCCGTGGAAATACAGTCCCCGGACTTCTGCAAAAGCTGCTTGGAAGATGTTTTAGCTCCTGGTTTAAACCCATTGTGAATTTTGAGACACCAAATGCAAATTTTAGATCACTGGGTTTTTTATTTTTTTTATAGGGGTCTTTTCAAATGGAATAGGATATAGCCTAGGCACCACTCTGCTTCTGAACTCTCAAGCTGCTCTTGTTTGTGAGCACAGGAGCAGAAGCAGATGCGCTTCTGAACACAAGCTGTTCTCAGTCCAGCACCCACAATGAGTTCAGCAAACCATTTCTTTCCTCCTTTCACCAGGGGTATTTGGCAGCACCTCTGGGTGTTTTAGCAATTGAAGCATATAGGTGATGTTTACAAGAGCTGCAGCTCTATGTACTGCTGTTTGTGAACAAATTACAGATACAACCTTGAACCAATATCCCAAAACCTTCAGCAAAGGCAAGGCAGAAACAAAAAGGTCTAATTCCTGGTAGCTTTCCCCCTGCCAGCATCTCTTGTGAGACCCAAATGTAAAATTCTGCTCTTCTGCACTCGCTGCTGGAGTTTTGCGCGGGTTCGCACAGGAGAAATGAAATGACTGTGCAGAGCAACATAATGTCTGGTGACCAACAAGGCTGAAGAACTGGAGCTGGCAAATCACAGTCAGATTCAGCCACTGTGTGGAGTCTGTTTTATGCCACAGCAATCACAGATCTGGAGATTTACGTCAGATCAGATCTTAACATCTACATGTGCCTCCCAAAGTCTTTCTATGAGAAATACTGCAGTAGACCTCTCTAGGACCACTGTATTAATGGGATTGCAGCATGAGTATATATATTTCAATCAAATTTTAAATCTTCGCTGAGCATCTAGAAGATTAATAATGCTAGAATTTATATTCATTTAAAATACAGATGTACTTAAAGACCATGGCATCCCATTAAATGGTGTTTTTCAAAGAAGAGTTATGTACCAAATTCCCATTGAATTTCAGTTGTATTTCAGTAGTTTCTGTGATCCTTTCAAGATTTGCCTTGATTCTTACTTCATGGAATTGGCGTAGCTTTGGGGATTTTCATCACTCTATAACACGAATATAAATGATCTTTTGCAAATACAATAAGCACCTAAACTAGCACTGCACGTCCTAAATTCTCTGTGCTCGTGAAGGGAATCTTCATTCTTCAGAAAGTGGCTATTTTTCTTCAGAAGAAGTCTCAGACAAAGCAGGTGAAATATCAGGGCTAGGATCATCCTGCAATATTGGAAAACATGGCATGGCATCCAGTGGTAAGCTGCTTTTTGAGCTGTCTGACCTTTAATCACTGGTGAATAAAACCAGCGTGCTGTCACATCTCTGTTTCTCAAGGGGGTAACTCTGCCCGAAGTAGCAGTGCAGTAAAACCTCTGAGAGCTTAGACTCAAGGTCACCACCACAAGAGGCAATACTTTGTACTCTTAGATATATAACACAAAGGGAAAAAAGAGGAAACATCTAAACAAGTGAGTTTTGTGTTTGTCTAAAAGGGAGCCAGGCAGTTATGCCAGCCCATAAATGAAGATGTTTTTGTTTCCATTTTTTCAGTAATATTCCATTTTTGTTTGATTCCTAAGTTGTCTGTGCTCGAAGTTGCTTTGGGAAGAAACTCACTGTTTCACATTGCAGATGACTGATCTCTGTTTCTGTTCTGCAGGCGGTGTCAGTGTAATATTGGCTTTGGCTTTGTAGCAGAAGGCTTTAATTCCTTGTAGTTTTCTAGCTGCGGAGGGCGAGGTGGGCACTGCAGAACAGCTCGTGCAGTCTTACAAACCTGGTGCGAAGTGGAAATGGGTTTGAAAAGTGTTTCATTATGATGTTTTAAAGTACTACTTGCCTATTGAGAGTCTATGGAGAAATAAAAGAATGTGTAAGAATTGAACTCTAACAGAAAAAACACATTAATTGACTTTGACGTTGCGGTTCACACAGTAAATAATTTGGTTTTAGTATTAAGATACTTAAATGCAAATTGCGTATTTGATGGGCTTTGCTAAATTATGTTTTGTTGGGATTTTAGGCAAAAGAACTTATATTTTCTTGGATTCCCAATTAGAATTTGTGCGTGGATTGCTAACACCTTTTGCATTAATTTGTTACTTTATTTTGATTCAGTGTGGAAACTAATTCGTTGATTTGATCATGACTTTTTTTTTTATTTGACAGGATTTTATTGTTTGCTCAGGTTAATTTTACCAGAAATATTTTACTATTTTTAATTAGATTGTTTTTACAATAATGCCTATATGCACACCTAAAAACAAACTGAGTAAGAAACTGCACTGATCTGAGAGTGAATATCTCAGGGCTAAGCCCAGGTGTCTGATTAATTCCTTTCTTGGCTTCCCTCTGTACTGTACAAAATAAATAAAAAGCGCTACGGTAGAATTTTATAGGCACACGGGAGGCTGGCAGAGCCCTGTCTGAGGGAGACGATGCAGGAGTACGTGCTGCACCAGTGAACAGGAGAATTAGCAGCACCTCAGTCCTCCCTGTTAATGTGATGTTGAAGAGGATGGGAGTCTTTTTTCCTCTGTACATCATTTAAGATGCTGTGCAATCAACAGTTTTTACCCGATAGCATGTTCTGTATGCTCCAGGATCTTCATCTTAGAAACAATTTCCCCACTTTAAAGATACAGTCTAGCAGTAGAGTCTTTTTGTATTGAGGGTGATACAATAAGATAATTACTCAAATTGAAATTAGAATAATATAGGGTTTAGTCATGATTGAATTTGTCTTATTGACAAATGATTTGTAACGCCCAATCAATTCTGAAACTTTAAAACAGAGACCTTTCTCTTACTTTTGTATCTTTATCCTATAGACTATACCAGTAGAAATCAAAGTGTGGAAGATAAGTCTATAATTCATCTAGTGAAAAGCCATTAAAGTAGCAGAGTTTACAGATATGGGGAACTTGTGTTGGAGTCATTTATCTGCTGCCGACCAGAAACACATCTTCTGTTGTTGGCTCAGTAGCAAGGAAAAACAAGACAAATACAATTACAGATTAACTATGAAGTGAAATTACTTAGTGGTCTCACTGAGATAATCATGTTTTATACCCACATGGTTCTCGCATGTGAAAGCAGAATTATTTTACTTGTCCTCCCTAATTGCATTCTGTTGTCTTTCCACCCTTCCTGTAGGAACGACGGTGATGCGGATGACAGCGTTCGACGCTGACGACGCGAGCACAGACAACGCTCTTCTGCGCTATAACATCCTTAAGCAGACGCCTACCAAACCGTCCCCAAACATGTTCTATATTGATCCAGAGAAGGGGGACATCGTCACAGTGGTGTCACCAGTACTGTTGGATCGTGAGGTAAGTGAAGCCTTTCCTGTTTTCAGCCTGGTAGCTCAACGTCTGTGCTTATACTCATCAACTGGGACGTGGTTTCAGAGTGTGTGAGAGAGACGCGGGTCATCTGTCAAACTTTGTCCAGTCTTTGCGTAGTGCTTTTTTCCCTATTTTGGTATAAGAAGTCATCAGGCATGACTTCTGGCATTATAAATCTGGTAGTCGATCTTTTCTGGACAAGACATCTCGTGTTGAGTGCTGAGGGCCAAGATCCCCGGAATGGAATTTGACCTAGAGTTATTGATTAACTATTTGGAAACAAACAAAAAAATAATTGTGTGTACGGCCTGTCATGAGTTTGTGCTGGTCATAGTTTGGTCCTTTAAATGCATCTCTAGAATTTCCTTTTCTGTTGAATCGATATGTTGACATAATGATGACTTAAACAGTAACTCTGTGAATTAACAGTTCCCTTGGGTCACAGAAACCGATATGCTCTTAGGTACCTGATGGTGACAAAGTTCTCTCCTCACAGGCTCCTTCAGGTGAATCCAAAGATCTTAACTTTTCACCCATAACCCCTGCATTTTGCAAGTAGCATCTGAGTGCATGTGATGATTTACTGAACTTGTCTTCTAAACATTAGATATAGGAATATGCAATATTCTCAATATTCAGCACTTGGTTAGCATTTTAGCCAGGTGGAAGTGATGCCAATGCCACTTCTGCTTTTATGTGACTATCTTTTCTGCAAGCTTTTCCAACAGGAGACATTCAATGGGTAAAACAGATGTACATTCTAGTAAAACCATGGTATTGGCTTGTAGATCTGTCTTTTAAGTTCAGAGTGATTCCAATTCTTTTATTCTTGTCTGGGTGGCCACAGAATCATGTCCAAATGAAGACATATATAAAATCACTGCCTTTATGCCCCAAGTTTCCCTTCCAACTTCACTGTTTAAGTTCAAAAGCTTTATACTATTTTCTAAAGTCAGTTTAGGTATTTTTATTCCTAATAGGTAACCATTCCCCAGATTAAACCAATTTACTCAAAATTGGAAAATCAATGGAAGGGAATGAACATGCTGGCTTTTCCTAGTATCTTCTAAAGGTCAATGGTGATTCATGAAATAATGATGCTGTCCCCATGCAAGAAATCTCGCCTCAATCGAAGAGGCATTACTGCTGGGTAGTATTTCTGGAAAGAAAGATCTGAATTCCCCATGATTTTTAATAATAGTTGATTTAATACCTTTGCTTTAAAGGTGCCATGGCAAACGGCAGTCTTGTTGAAACTCAAAGTAATTTTTGTTGTTGCTGCAAATGTTGAATGTTTTATGAGCGAGAATATAAGGCTGTGTAAAATTTTAACGCTAAAAAGCATTATCGGCAGTTAAATTTCAGTCTAATATTGACTTTTCAGGTAAAAGGCTTGGGGAGAAAGTGTCAGCTTTCTACTTCTGCAGAAACTGCTCTGGGTTGTGCCATGACCTCTGTCGTCTTAGTAGGTTGGGGTCTTCTCCCCTCTCCTGGTCACGTATATCTTGTATAGCAGCTGGTGTTGGTGCCTCCCCGCTTGGACCTGTGGAATTAGTCCCCCACAGGCAAAGATGTACAACACCTATCTTTAATCGTAACAGCTTTTAGGAGCAAGTGGCCTAATAATCCTATACCAAATAAATCAGGATAGCAACATAATTCCAATACTGTAACTATCTCTAGGTGTTTCACCAGCCCCTGGAATGGAATTACTGTAAAAGGCCCGGAGAAATGACTTGGGCGTGATGGAAAACTGGTGGCGAAGGAGTCCTACTTGCTCCAGCCACCTTGGGTGGCCGTCTTGCATTTTTCTGTGTTTTGTTAGCTCATTTTAGTTGTTTGGGTTTTTTTGATTGTTTGTTTTTGACTCATAAAAACTATTGCCAGTCAAAAGAGGATTTTCTTCATTGCACCTTGTAGGTATATTAGTTAAAACTCTATTAGCCCTGAACACCAACTGAGTAGCTGCATTTGAGATAAAAACTCTTTAGAATGGATATGGAGAGGGGAGAAAGCTATTTATCATCACCGATGTGCATGCGCTAGAGGCTGATATAAACCATTTTACAGTGAGATAAAATGCTGATAAAATTTACTCTTGTTTTCCGTCTCTTTTAATATTCTTAACCATTCCTAGATGTTGACGCTTTTGGAATCTTTTATTCATTTAAGTTACACTGACAGAATGTAAATTGTTATTTTTTATTTTAACTATAACTTCTTTCATGTTGGTATAGTAGAGGGAACAGGAAACTGGGGATATTGCCCAGTGGGAGACACTGAGATGTGGAGATGCGGTGTATCTGGAAGTTTGTGAATATACGCAATCTGTATTACTTTTTCATGCTTCTGAATTTTGAGAGGGGTTGCCATAAGACACCTTGAGAAATTCTTTTTTTAGTACAATGAATCAAAAGCCAGATACTCACCCTAATGTAAAACAAAGTTTGGGTGGCTGGAGAACTTTGATTTTTTTGATTTTGTATTCAATAGATTTGGGAGAATCTCAGCATGCAAAAGTGATTTTTATCTCCTTAAAGTTAAGCTAAATACTTGCTTTTTTTTTAGATTTTTTTTTTTTTTAGCAATACTTTAGGATTAAAAGTGAATTCTCAGTAGATGCTTTATGTGTAGACAGAGTATGAGGATGGGAGGGCCCCAAGGTGTGTGAAGGCACCTTTCCTCCACGGGTGATCGCAGAGCAGTGCTGTGCATCAGCAAGAAGCAATGCGAACTCTGCAAGTCATTGCACTCTCTTTAGCACTATCTTCTTTTTATACTAGAGATATGTATCTAAATATGTATCCAGAAATACGAAGGGGTTCTGAGGTCTTTTCTCTGGGTTGCTTGCCTGCTCTCTGCTCCCCAACATAGCTATTTTCATGTTCAGAAGATACATAAAACGTGGCACCGAATTAAAATCTTGTAGAGTAACAAGATACTGTGTCTTAAGATCTTTCAACCGCATCCAATTTTCATGAATTAGGGTTTTCTATAACTTCAGCGGGAACTGGACTTGTTTTACAAGTCTGGGTGTTCAATTTAGCATGGATGGGTGAAAGTGTTTGCTCTGGTGCTATTTCCATGGTATAGTATCACTTACAAAAGTGTTAAGTGAAGAAGTCAATCACTTCTTCACCGTATGCAGAAGGTGTTGAGTGATCCCCCAGGTTGCATCCAGCAAACTGCTGAGTGCTGCTGATCCCTGGTGCCATCTGATGATGGGAGCAGGGGGAGACCTGCAGAGAAAGGTTCAGCATCTTGCAGGATTTGTCTGGCCTGAATCAGGATTTTTTTATTTATAAATTTTTCAGTTTCAAAATTGTTTACAAAAGTGCATGATCCTCAGGGTTTTCGGCAAAGCTCAGATAATTTATCGAAGAACATCCATTTTCATTTTGAGAAGGCAGGTAAGGACATATTTTTGGTGATTAATGTGCATTTTCTCTTGTGGGAGTTAAGCATCCTTGAATGTGTCAGCACGAAAGATTGAAGAGTGTTAGGGGGCAAATTATACCTCCAGATAACCACTGGAGAATGCATTTTGATCATAGATTCACAGGAGAAGGATGCCCTCCACCAAAGTGTATAGTCTAAATGACCCAATATAGAGCACAGCAGATTAAAAAAAAAAAGGAAAGGAATCTTGAGGAAATGTCCCTAGTTTTGTATTTCGAGGATGAAGAGTCCATTTCAAAGTGACACTTGTGTGCAGTGAAAGAAAAATCATGCTCCTTGTATGCGTAGTAGGAGAAAACACTTGTGTTCAGGTAGAATCAACCCTTCCAAGGTCCCTGGTGAAACAGTAATTTTTTTTTTCTTCTGCTTGCCCACAGTGCTGTTTTGCCAGTGTTACAGACCCCCTCTCTCCAAGAAAACAGCTGATTTGTATAAATTTAGTAGGACAGTAGTACTATGAGAAAGCCACCACCACAGTTGCGTGAGTGTAATACTTGCTTTACTCCTCAGACTTTAGGGAATAATATGTGCTTTTATTAGCAACTTATGTGCTTAATTTGAAATAAAGTTGAATGCTGGTTTGAGAGGTCTACTGCATGCTGGACTGTACGCTTTAGCACAGACTTTCGTACACTACTTCGCAGGAGAACATGAGTATATGAGAAACCGTGGGCTGATTTCAGTGTTGGGCCATCTCTAGAGAGGCTGATTCGCCGTGATCCTCCGTAGCCACCCCAGCATTTCAAGAAGCCCCTCCTAGATGCTGAGTTCTTTTGAACCAGCATTAGTGCATCAAACTAGCATTATTTATGTCTAATGTACCTCTCACTCTCCTTTTTATTTGGAGCTTTATGCTGTGAACCACCAGAAAACTAGTTAGACTTGCTCATGGTTACGTAGACAGCTTCTAAGCGTGGTTGGTAAGCGTGTGCATAAATGTTCTTCACAGTTTTCAACCAGTTCTTCTGTGATAAAAAAATCATAGTGTTTTTTTGCTAGGACTTAAGTTCTCTGAAGGGGGTGCAGTAGGAAATAGAAAATGTCGGTCAACTTCTGCAGATGGCCACTACTCTCTTTATTTTCCATTTTAGAGATATGTGTCTTAAGCAGTCAATACACTTATTACTTACTCGATCTAAATGCAAATGCCAAAGCAACAGTGCACTCTCATTTTTAATGAAAGATATTAATCTCTTCAGCAAATGCATTACACATTTGATCTTCATATTAACCTCTAAAATATTCATGTTTACCCTGATTGTAGGCAAATGTATATCTTTGAGCACATTGGCTCTGAGTCGGAATAATTGTATCATTTTGTCTTGTCTTCACTGGAAAAATTCCCACTCACAAAGCTTTACCTTATTTTGCAACACAGTAAATCCTCAGCTGGACCTCAGTTTCTATGGTCTCTCTTTTTCTTTTTTTTAGGACAGATATGGCAGTATCTTTTATTTCTTTTTCCAATTTCTTTTTCCACTTATAATTCAAGGCAAACAAGGGAATTCATCCTCTTCCCTTGATTAACACATTCCTTATACTGTTGTGCCTGATACCTTTAAATGTGGGGAGCAATGGGTCCTCTGTCAATCTTTTTCAGAGATTATTCCACAGTCTACTGTATCTCAAATAATAGTGATTTTTAAGGACATGAAGGAAGCCACATTTTGCCTTCCTAATAATCTTGCTTTGTGATTGATGTCACATTTTGCAGGTCCATTGAACAAAGTTATACTGTCCCTCTCCATGTGTCTTTTTTTTTTTTTTTTTGAAATACTCTCTTTATAAGATGATGGAGAAAAAATATTTTTATATAATAAAATCATGGAGATAAAATATTTTGGTATTCAAAGCCCAGTGCAATCTGTATTTTAGTCCTGCCAACAAGGGCGTTGTGTGACAGGTGGTTGATCTCTTGGAGCTACATTCACGAAGAAATGGATGTATTTCAACCCTCTTTGCAGCTCAAAATCACAGATAAAATTAGTCTGAATCACAATATTCTGATGTTGACCTAAATCTTTTTTTTAAATTTTATTTCCAAATCATAAAAAATGCCAAAGCTGTTAATAATTGTTTATTTATTTATTTTTATTTTTGCTAAGAGATTTTTCCTGGTGTCATCTCATTTTTTTTTTTTTTTTTAATTGTAAAAAGCATTTAACTGCATGTAGAAATTGTTATAAATTTGCAATAATAATTACTGCTCTCAGTAATACAATCAATGTATGAATCATTTTGCATCTTACAAATGGACAAGCATGTTAGAAGTTTGCGGCGTTAAAATATTTCAAGAATCTAGGTATATTTGTAATATCTTAGCATTTTTAATTTGCAAAGAGCTGGCATCTGCACTGAGAATTATCAGGGAATTTACAGACAGGTTTCAGTGCTGTATGACGACCCAGTCATTAGTTTATGTTAAATAAAAGACTCGTTTCAAACTATTTGTAACTTTGGAGTTACGAGGGAAATGAGGCATGGGAAGGAAAAAATGAGCATTATCATGCTGGCTTATGGACGAATGGGCAGAGAGTTGGAAAGTGCTTGTTAGTGAGATGTAAACTCATAATTAAAGTTAAGGAACGAGGACCTGCTTTCCTGCGTGGCCTCAACGCAAGCAGGGATAAGGAAAGTCGCTTCATGGTCGCTAACAGGAAATTTGCGGCGAGTTTCCTGTTGTGTTTTTGATGAGGGAGTTCATTAACCCGTTCTCAAATCCTGAACGCGGCATGTTAAAAAAAAAAACCACATCCAAATATAAGAGTATCATTCTGGCTGGAAATAACCAGAGGGTTCCCATTGCCTGAATGGAAAATGTCTTCATAAAAACAAGCTTCATTTGGGCAAACCTGTAGCAGCAGAATTTTTCTCGTCTTCATTATAGGACTTTCATTTCATTCAACACATGGCTTAATGGTCCCCTTGTTTGTTTGTTTTGTTTTGTTTAAGTCGTCTACAGGTAATGGGGACGGAGCTTTCTCCGTGAGCAGCGGGCAGCGCCTCAGCGAGCGCCTCGCGGCCGCCATTTCAGCAGGCGGCAGCGCCTCCTCCTGGAGCGGGGCCGTAGCCGCGCGCGCCGTGAGGCAGATTCACCACAGGGTGTTCGTGTTATTTCCACAAAAAAAAAACATTGTCTAAAACTCCTACCAGTGGGGGAAAAAAAATTCCCTGAGGGAACATAGCTCACTCTGAGGACGCGGGATGGAGTGGTTGTCCTCTACAGCCACAGCCCTGCTCTGGGCACGGCTGCTGAGCCGCCGCCACCGGGAGCCGTCGGCCAACAACCCTGTGTGGCTGCAGGTTCAGCCCCTAAAACGGGGATAATCTCCAATTCTTAAGCATTTAAAACAGTGTATTACAGGTGGGCCGCATAACTAAGAGTCAGAGCTTCGGAAGGCCACACATTTTCATGGCAGATGTCCGTGAATGGCATAAAAAGTCCAGCTGCTGCTTGGAGGAATCTTTCTACTTCTTTTTTTCTGTGTTTTATCCTAAGTAGGAGGATAAATAGTGTGTTATCCACCACGCCACAGAAAAACAGAGGGCTCTCAATGAGCGACTCCAAGCATCACTAAAAAAAAATACCCTCCTGTAACAGCTTGCACGCTTGATGGGCTCCGTATTTTCCACAAGAAAATGTGTGCTGGATTTTCTTGCTTTCCATTTTGCGGTTTTCTGTTTTGATATCCTCTCATCCACACTTTGGATTAAGGCTTGTGGCGTCACGAGTTCCTGTGCAGATAGTTTGCTGATCCTCTAGACATGTCACTCACCTGAATATCATGAGTTTCCTTGGCACCGCTGTATTGCAAAAAGATTTAAAAAAATGTCTTACTCGAGACATTTAGTAAGAGGCACTCCAAGCCTGATAGCGGCTGCCCATATGCTTTGAATGGAGGCTGATAACTGGAAAACGTTATCTCATTTTGTCTAGAGTTTCTTTATTTAAAAACAAAATTGAAAGGGATATTAGCTCTATGGATGTCTAGATGTTAAAATCCTACTGTGACAAATGACAAATCTCAGAGACCGGGGTGAAAAAGCGATGTGCTTAACGAAATTTCACGTGATAGATTTTGCTGAAAGAGCTCGGTAAAGTATTGCTGAAGGCTGTCGCATATTCCGCTAGTACAAAGGGCCCAAAAGCTCCGCTCCAGCAGAAGACGGGAAAACTTAAAGTCCAGATTGCAAACATCCCATGAGTTTTGTAGAGTTTTGCTTTCAGTTCAAGGGAAGGAGGATCGGAAGGGACAAAAGGCAAAGAAAATCCAAACGACCCGCATTTCCCGTGCCTTCCAGTCCTTTCCTGCAGCTAAGGAATAAGCCTGCAAAGCTAGAAATAGGGCTCTTCCCCCCAGTGTGCTGTGCAGACTTATTCACCTCTTTCTCTTCAAATAGCCCCAATTTCAGACAGGTTTTGTTGCCTGGGTAAGATGAGTTTCTTCTCACTGTGGAAGTAATAAGGAACAATATGTGTGAAATATATGTAGGTTAATATTGCTTGAAAACAGCTCTTGGAGCTTTCTGTCTTAAAAAATGTGGGTTTTACACCTTGCACCAAGAACCAATACTTTTGGAAAGTTTTAGCACTGAACCTCGCTGCTGTTCAGAGGACAAAAAAAGAAAACATCTGGAACAAGGCAGAAGGAAGAAAAAAAAAAAGAATAAAGAATAAAACTGTGATTTAATTTCTGATTCTGTTCCCTTTTTTTGTTTTTTAAATAAAAATGTTGCTATCAGATAAATACATAGTTATTTGTGGTGTTGTGTTAGTGTAATTCAGATTTTCCAGTGCTGTTATTATGGAAGAAGTCTGGCATCAATGCTGTTACTTTAGATTCCTGTGAGTGCCAATCAGATAACAGGTTCATCTTTTTCGTTTTATTTTGACTTTCTTTCATCTGTCTTATTTTATTATGACTTTCTATTTTTAGAGCAAAAACTTCAGTGTGTAGCAAAAACTATTTAAAATGTGCTGTTCTGTAGGAGATTTTTATCTTAAAATCCACCAGAAAATTCTCTTTTCTCTCTAAATCCTGCATAATTATACTTGTCCTTTGTGCTAGAGTATCTAAGCACCACAGTATGAGTTAAAACAAGGGTTTGCAGCTTTTGCTCTCAGTATAATTGTGTTCTGCCGGTTTCTGTAAGAAGTATTAGGTAACATTTCTTTTTTCAGTTGTGTCAATATCCAGTAGTCCTCAGAGTCCGTAATATTGAAATACATAAATCTATTCAAAGAAAATCTTTAGAGTACATGAATAATATTAATTTTTATTTTTCTTTTTATATTCTCAGTAAATCTATGAAAAGGTAATATAAGAAGGAAGAATGTGAATAAAGCAAGTATGTAGTATTTGAAGTTTACCTTTTAGTTCTTGCTACAGATAAGCACGGGTAAATACACAGAAATCTCCTAAGAGATTTCGTAAGAAATATCCCTTTGAAGAGACTTGGAGATGGATAAACTGTTGGGGATGGGTAGATTGTTGTATTAAGCACATAAAAAGGGTCCTGTCAATCACATTCACTTTCTTTTTTGGACTAGGGAATCCAGGAGTATTTTGCTTGCAATGCACTCACGTAACTGTTTTGTTTACTGGAGTGTTCTCATTGTTATATATTAGACAAAAAGAAAATTGAAGTCTTAATTAAAACATAGCTGGAGCATTCCAGAGAGACCAGTGGCAGCCTATGAATCTGGTTTTGGCTGTAAATGCTGGACATTGCATACGGATTATGAATGTATACACAAGCATTTCAGGAGCTCACAATCTGAAGCGTAGATGAAGCCATGCAATCATGTGGGTGATTACTGTAGGATTAAAGCAGCTCAACCTACCACGCAGGGGCTAGTCGTGACTTTATACACAAGCTATGTTCTGTTTTGATCAGGGTGTGAACATTCCTTAAATTATTGATTTCCCTTGCTGGAAGATCATGGCATGCTCTGTCAGTGATCAAAATGCTGCCGCTTATGCATATAATACAGTTTTGCTGATCACATTTTACAGTTTGCTTTTGACACCTTTAATTTGATCTGTCTTGCAGCATGGAATATTTTTTTAAGGGCAAACTCAATTTCCTTTGGAGGAAATTTGTTTGTTTGGAGGAAAATAATCATTTTCCCTGCAGAAGAAGAGCAAGGTAACACCTTCAGACGCATATATAAATCACCCTTAAGGGAAGATATTGCTCATTCAGAAAGTGATTTGTAAACACTTTAAGGTAGTGGCATATTATATTGTTATTTTAAAGAGGTGCTCCGTGTGAAACATGAATTCTGCCTAGTAGTTTGATGGTATCATGGTCCACTATCTATGAATGTTGATTTTTCTTTTTTAGATATACAACTAACTTCAGAATAAGTTGCCTGATGGTGCTGATTTGGTGAATTTTGGAATAAGAGACCAGAACGTGTCATGGCTGAGATGTTATCTGCCATGTAGCAATTAAATATTCATGTCCTCTTAATTTTTTTTACAGTATTTATACTGGGGTACTGTTGTGCATGAAGGTCTGACGTATACTTAGATAGACCAGGCAACATATCAGCTGCAGATGAAATGAAATTAAATGGTGGCAGAGGAAGAGAAGAGGTACAGTCCTTGAAATGGGGGTGTTTTCATTGACATCTTGAAAATATTTCAATTTTAAGAAAGTGGAGCAGAAAAGAGGTCCCAGAATTTGGCCTTTGCTGCTGTGGTGAGAAGGAGGAGAAGTAAATTTTATTTCAAATGTATCTCAATTTAATAAACATCTGTCATGTATATTTAAACTGCCATTTCAGGATAGTAATTATATCATCTCAAAATAAGTCCTCCTCAAAGGAGAATTGAAGTGACAGACTGAAGAAAATGAAACATGACGTTGCTCGTTCTCCCTTCGTCCTAGAGCTAAAATTTAAATTAATTTTCTTTTTCTTGTCAGAAAGTATTTTAATTGGAAATTATTTTTGATTGCCATTTTCAGAGAGGAATGGGATTCTTCTAGTGTGTGTGTACAGAAGTTGTTTAGGGCCTCCATAATATTTTACTAAATTAATCATTTGCAGATACTTTGAATAGTTGAAGGCTATGCTGGCAATTCCAAAGGTTAAACAAAAGAATTGAGATAAGCATAAAGATTTTTTTTTTGTTTTTGCTTTTTTTGTTTTGTTCCTCAGCACCTTTACATGTAGCTCCGTTGCGTTTGATACCATAGTTACCTGCCTGATGCAAGTAACAAATATTTGATATTAGCAGTAACTAGACTGTAAAAGTTGGATGTGCTGTTGCCATTCAGTTTGGGTTTATCACAAAAAAAAATTTTGTGCAGCCGATATAGAAGTGTTGGAGAAAAGTTGTGGTGCCAGACGCTCCGAGGAGGCGAGAATCTCCATAGCCCATAGTGGGGAGCCCTTGTCAGCTCAGCTCTCCTCCCCAACGGCCATGTCCTCCTGTCACTTACCTGTGTAGTTTTGTTGTATTCATTTCTCCTTTCTTGAAGTATGTGTAAAATCATGGGACTTATTTAGCTGCATATTTTCATATGTAGCTTATATTTGAAAATTGTGGTGCAGCACTTTAAAAAAAAAAAAAGAATATAAACCCTCAAAAGTTGCACTTTCATCCATCAGCAGAACCACAGACCAGGCTGGCGAAAATACTCCAATACATAGAGATTATGTACATATATATATTTTCCTTCTTCTTTTATTGAGAGTTCTTTGTAAGACATTTTCAAACAGGCTTGCATTTATTTAATTGGAAACTGTGACGCACGGGCAATTTCATGTGACTGCCTTGTGGCTGTCATAAGAACCTTAGTGTGAAAAGGACAATCACATCACATGGAGAGCTGCAGATTCCAGTAAATCAAGCTTTAAGAAAAGCAGCTAGGAAAATAGCAAGGAAGGCTCACAACTTGATTTAAGAGAGGATGCAATCTTTTAAAAGAAAGTCAACATTTAGGGCTGTGTAAATCAGGAGGTTGTTTTTTTCTTCAGCTGCCAAGCAGGACTTGTTTTCTTGTAGCTGGAAAAAGCCGAGTTTTGAATACCTGGCTTCAGAAAGTTGTAATAGAAACTTCTATGATGTTAGGCATTTTCCACTAGCATCAGTATATCAGCTTGTTTTTTTTTTTTTTCTTTTCTCCATAGTTCATGCATCTATTTAGTTTATCAGCCTCTATATGATGCAAAAAGGAGTTGATTACCTGACCTGACGTGTCAGTGCTTTTTTTTGGGAGGCAAAGAGGTTTGATGATTTGATCTTAGTGCCTTGGTAAGTTACTCCTACTTGAACAGATTGGATTCAAATTAAACTGAAGATATTAGTTTCCACTAGATAAGGCAAAATGTATTTCTATTTTTTCATCTCCAAAATGATAGAAAGAAGTATGTAATTTTTGTTTCATGAAGATGGAAGACAGAAAGCTGACATAGATTTTGGAATATAAATTAAGAATTGAGATGGCATTTGAGGGAACTGATAAGCAGAAGATGCCGTGTGCTTTAGTTGAACCACAGCCTGTCTTTTCCAATCGTATCTGGAGGAGATAAATTATGTAGTATAATTCAGACTATTGCTGATAAGTGTAATGGATCAAATAGAATATTCTACATGTTTCAATAAACAGTGGTGAGAGAGGTAACTTTCTAAACACTTTCCTGTTTTCTGTACAGCGCAGGTCAGAAAATAATAGACAATATCTTTGGAAGAAATCATAAGATGTACTGTCAAAAACATACTGGAATATTTTAGATTTTTAAGATATATTTACTACACAGTTATAATTATGGGAGGAAAATGAAAAAGTAGGTTACAGCATTTTGCACATAAATATTTTTCCTGTGCCTGTATAGGCATACCAATATCCACTCACAGATATGATGGCTGATTTGGGACTTGTAGGAATTCATGCTGCGAATAAAACGAGTTAAAGGCTAAGAAACACATGGTCAGTCATGAAGGAATTTCAGGAAAAAGTAAAGAGAGGAGGAGCAGCGGGATCACTGATGTAGGGCAATCTTGGGACTGCACCTAAGACCCTCCAGTTAGGTGGTGTGATTGAATTATGTAATGACAGTCACTGTTGCTGCAGAAGCTGGCGTGTGGCAGCACCCTTATCTGGGTAAAAGACACTGCTGCTTCCCCAAAGAGCCCCAACCAGTCACTTATTTCATGCCTTTGTTTTTTGTCTACTTGTAATAAATTCATGAAGATTTCTCCTGCTACTGCCCGCATCCATCTGGGTCTAAAATAACATAAATTGAGAAGAGCGTGTCAAGTTGCTATTCCTACCCCATATTTTTTTCTGCTGAATGCCCTTCTCCAGTTGCTCAGCTAGGTCCTCTCTGATGCCGAGCTATCCCTGGTTGCATTTTGCTTCCCAAATGCATGCTGCTGTTGGCAGAGACTGACCAAGCAGAGCACAACTAAGATTTATCTCCATTCAGTCCTTCCCCGGAGTAAGGAAAACCTCAAATAGCCTGTCTGTGCATCTCCCTTTTCCTGGCTAATCCATCTCTGGAAACTGTCTTTCATATGTATAATAGTCTCTTCGGGAAGAGCAGAGACTCCTGTGTTAGTAGCACACTGATTTATTCCACTGCTAATCCTTGTGTGTCTGGCAAGAGAACAGTGTGGTGGCTGGTACATTAGAAATTTTTATCTGAAAATAATAACTGGCTGGATAATGACAGAATAAAAAAGATTGGCTTTTCACTCTCTTCATGCCATTTTCTCATCTGCTCCTATTTACTTACCTTTTTCTTCTAAATTTCTAGTCTGATAAATAATACCTTTTCAGTGGCTCTCACATGGTGATGAATTTCAATGAGCTACAGGTATTTAAGAAAATAATGTGTTTCAAAAAGTTTTCAATGTCAGTGAGGTTGAAGAAAAAGTGCAAAGAATCAAAGAGGAGTTAGAAATATATTAATGCAATAAAAAAAAAAAAAAAAAAAAACTGCAGGAGCAACCTAAACTGGGAACTGCAGGAGCAACCTAAACTGGGAAGAAAACCGAGAGTAGGGAAATGTGTAGAAAACAGCACAGAAAGTACAGATTGCTGAGTTAGAATTTGGGTAGTTCAGCTGTGTGTATTGGATTTACAGTAATGGAATGAAACTGGACAAAAGAAAATATGTGGGAACATTTCCTGTTGAGATTGAACTCTGAAATGATCTCCTAAGTGAATGTCCAAGGTTATGCTTTCAAAGAGGAATAGAAGAAAAAATGCCCGAAACCATTTATCTGTATACTTTAACAAAAAGGTCATTCGTCACCATATACCAGTCAGAGCAAATAGGATTGAAAATGTTTATTTTTTTACATGTAGATGTGTTCCTTAAAGATAGATTTTAATGTGTTATGGAAAATCTGTGCTGCGTTACAAATAGTTTTGAATCTCATGGATAGTTCTGTGCTTAAGATTTCAAGAGCGTAGAGCGAGTAAACAGGAAAAAATTATTTTACAAGGCCTACAAAAATAAGTCCTTTAAAGAATCTACAATGTAGAGCAATCAGTAGATAGCTGTGTACATCAGATGTGTGGGGAGCAGCAGTGAATGTAATGGAAAAGCAAGCAGGTGAAAAGCATACATGCTATTTTTGACGAACTGCAATGGCTGTAGTGAAGAATAGTTCATTTCTGAATATCCAGATGTTCAGATAATAGGTGCTATTTAAAATTAGCACAAATGTCCTCCTATCCCTTTAGATAGCACCAGATTTTTGAAGTCTTTTAGAAGATATAAATTGAATGCTTCAGAAAAAAAAAATGCAAATCAACACATATAAGCGTAGCAAAAGAATAGAAACAAGAAAGGGTTTGAAATGTTATTTTATCCACATTGTTTTAGGTTTTGTGAGTCATCCAAGCTTCTTCTCCAGTGTAGAAAATTGCTTCAGAAATTGCTCCAGGCAGTTAGATCAAAAATCATGTTTCCAGATTTGTTCAGACTTACTACACTTGTTCACATCTGCTCACTGTAAACGGACACTAACAAATCCTTCAGTTTTTGTCCCTGCCTGTGAACTTTACTCGGGCAAGGTGCAGGTGCCTCTTTGGAACCTAATTATGATTTTTATAGATAAATATTTGGGGGGCTTGTATTGAGGAATTCTTCATGTAGCTCCCTTTTTTTTTTTTTTTTTAGAAACAAAGCAGTTTGCAGTATGGTGAGGAAAAAAAAACTAAAAAAAAAAAAGTTGTTTCAAAGCGAAATCTGGCAAATTGACGGGGCTAGTGGCTGGAGTGAGTATTTGCCTGTGCCACATAAACAGGGTCACAGTGAGACTTGATGGATATAGATAGTGACAATATAACTCACTGAAGTGATAAGATGGGGCTGTGGGAGGCTCATCATAAGAGACTACAGGCAAAAATTCTAATCCAGGTGGATAAAAATCCTCCATCCTTAATACCTTAGATAAACAGGATCTGAGTTGCAAAGGTAGTGTGCTCTCCTTGATTTTGCCAAGAGGTGGGACTGCCCACCATGTCTAATTTTGGAATTAGGCTATTTTGCACTTAACTGGCTAAAGATAGATTTAAGAACCTCATTTGAGACAACCAGGATGTCATATTCAATCTCATTGGCTTAATTCTAGCTATTTCACAAAAAGGAAATGGCAATAGAGTGATGATATCAATATACCCAGTATCAGTAGAGTGGAAGTAATATTTTTAAAATATAATTTACATGAAAATGTTCCTCAAAGACACATGGATTTCAAATACAAAGGATATGAAGGATTTCAAATGAGCTAATGGAAGGAGGAAGACAGCAGTATGTTTTATTATATCCTCTTTAATCATAGGAAAATCCATTTTCAGTTAATCAACTTCTGATATGCAGAATGATAGGTTCTTGCAAGTTCAAATAGGTGTTTCATCTGAAAAGACACCCCACTCTGCGGCTGGCAGTTCAATTGACCTGCTCTTTTTACACACATATTAGCAGATAAGAAAATAATAGAAAGCGTTTGAAGAACTTCCGCCTAGAAAGAATATTGAACACCTTTTATAGGTTACGAGCTTTAAGCCTACTTTCCTGTCTGTAGGTAAATTTTGTTTATTTTGTTGCAAAATGAAATATTTTGAATTTTTCTTTTATTAACAGAATGTCAATTCGTTAAAAAAAAAGATTGATTCAAATCAATGAGCCCGGGCCCTATAAGATCAACACTTCATTTTGTTACTGTTTCCTTCTATACGGTTTCTTTGGATATGGTGGCCAGGACTATATTAAGTTACAGACTTAAACACAATTCTGTAGCCTCAGATATTGTGAAGAGCTGTTTGATAATATACCAAGTCTGTAAGTCATAGCTTATATAATTAGGTTATGTGCTATATACTGTATGTTATTTACAAAAGAATTAGTTCTGATCATTACAAATGTTTTGAATGTTGTGAATACCAGAAGTCAGGTGTGCTACACAGCTTAAGTTGCATGTTAAGATTCCTAATTTTACAAAATCAGTAGGATTAAGTTAATGCATAAGGCATAGCAGAGTGATTTATGTTAAAACAAGAAAATGTATTCAACACCACAAACCCTTTGGATGATCATAGTGAAATCTCCATGCTATGCAACAAATGTGGAGCATAAGGTTGATGTTACTGTAGCATAAAAGAACATGAATTTTGGTTATATTTCAGATGAAACAAGCCGGAAACAAGGAAATGAAATGTCTAAATATTTTACAATGTAGTCTGCATAATTCTTACACGGCACATAGATCTCCTTAAATAAGGAATGCCATGGCAGTAGCAGGGGAAGAGCTGGGCCTCTTAATTCAGTGCTTTTAGCCTGATTTAGGTCATGCAAGAGAAGAGCCTTATGAGAATAGGGTTGTTGTTCAGCTTGTAGAGGGCTGGTCTGGGATGGGGGCAGGACCTGTGCTTACACCTCTGACTTGGGGGAAAAACACAAAACACCTGTCACGAACAAGTGTTTTATCTTATTTGCTTTAAATAATGAAAGCAGGTGAACGGTATTTGCATGGGTTGCTTGAATCTAGTGCTCAGCCAATTCCTCTTTCTTTGTGTGCTTCTTTACAAGTTGCTACATGTCTTTCATTTTAGAGAGAAATACTTAGTCCCATGATACCTGCTGTTTTTATTATTTTCTCTTGTTAATTAAGGTGTCAGAAATGCTCATTCCCTCAACTGAAATGCTGGAAAACAGTACGCATTTCATGAAAATACCTGGCTACTGCTATTTAATTCCCTCCTTTTGCCATCTGAGCCTTTATCCTGTAGAATTTTTTGCAGAAACTGTAAGCGAGTTGAGGAGATATGCTTTACAAGGTTGTAAATTCTCATGAGGCTTTTGAAATAAACCTCCTCCTGAAAAAAATTAGATAGGCCTGCTTATGAAATTCAGGGATTTTATTTAACTGCATTAAAGGAGATAATTCTTGATCTGTCCTAGATACTTCTTACCTTGCAAAAACTTTTCTGCGTGGCCTGATTTTAACTGGGCCATTTGATTTCCTGTTAACTTTGGTCTGCTCAACAAACAAGACACTGGAGACAAAATCATTTTTTAGAAGCAATGTTAAGTAGGAGAAGTTTAGTAAGAGGGTACAGCATCATTAATGTTATCAGACTATATAATCATAAGGAAAAATAAGTCTAAATAATAGAAAGGTCACCTGTACTTAAAAGCAGAGCTTTATGGGGCTTTCGTAATTGGTATTCCCTGCTGATTCCTAATTCTATCTTTATGATTGACAAATAAATCTAATTGCTTGCCTTACAGCTATGAGTTTTTGCCTTCCCTAGGGCTAGCAGTGAAGATGTTGAAAATGATATTTTGTCCTCAGAACTCTGGAAACTTGTGTTACCTGAACCTCTCCTTGAACCTTCATTCACCTTGGACCTCTGATGCTAGAGCATTTGAAAGAGCTAATATTACATGCTCTTTTAGAGGAATTTGGCCTTACAGTGGTGAAAAGGGAAAAAAAAATATATATATATATATATATGTTCTTAGCATTGGCATGAGACTTGTTTTAGGCAAAAAATAGTCAATCTGTTGAGTAAGAAGAATTTGCTTCCCATTTTGAGCACAGAAGTGTACTGAGGATTTGTCTAGATGACCAATACAGATCTGAAGAGTCAGATGCTTATGGAGTGTGCAAAGCGACTGTCCTTCATTAAAATTTGGTTATGCAGTATTTGTTTGCAAAGCTGAGAGCGGCAGCACAACTGAGTGCCCGTGCCTGCGTATACAAGGCCCTTGCTAACTTGCTCCATCTAGGGGAGAGTTTTTATAATTCTTTTTTTCCATTCATTTTAAGTCTTTTACGTCCTTTAATACCATTTAAATTGGGTTTACACTAGCGTAAAGAAATCCAAATCTAGTCTGCGGACAACATAAATACACTTAATGCACAGAATGCTGTGATAATAGCTAGGCACTTGTTTCACCTTGTCTCACCTCCTGACTCTTAAGGAAATATATGTAAACATTTTGTGGATTGAGGGTCTGACTTCCAGGGTTACATCGGCATAGCCTCAGTTTAAGCTGTTTTAGAAAATATTGACAAGATGTGTGGTTGGCCCGTGGAGAGGCTATTGAGGACCAGGTCTTTAATCTGTTAATTTTTGAACAAAAAGATAATACAGAATATTGTACAGCATATGGAAATAAACAAAAGATAGCTTGCCTACTGAACACAACATTTTTAAAGGGCATTTTGATTCTTTCGTACAATAAGTTAGGAATACCTTTAATTTGCTTGAAATTTTTTATGACCTTGAATTAGCAAGAGCTGCTAATGAGCTGGTGCTCACCTGCTTTGCTTGCATTGCCGTTCTCTGTGTTGACTACACAGTGTAGAGCTATTTTAAGTGAAAGAATGAATAGGCTTTAACTGTAAGAAGCACATGTTTCATTACATTAGATGTTGCTAATTTGCTTTAAAATTATGTCTGGACCTGAATCGTAACAGTTGACTTTCAGCCAGATACGCTCTTTCTTATTCATTAATACTAATTTCTAATTTATTAACGATATAAAAATACTTTAATCAAGCCAAAGGTGTGCAAATTCTTTTCATCTGTGATACTTGCGTCATTATTAAAATATTCTAAAGGTCTTTGGTCGCAATAGACCAAATCATATTCATGCATGTGCCTTGGCCACTGTGGTGCATTGGGACAGAAATAACCCATGGAACAAGCGGCATGGGACAACAAGCCGTGGCCGTCGCAGCAGCACATGCAGCTATTGAATGCCTAGGTCAAAATCATCTTGGAAACTGGATTTAGAAAATTTACCAAAATCAGTGTTTTAAGTATCTAAGTATTGCTGAACATAGATATATTTACTCAGTTTTCTAAATTAGGCCCTGTGTGTATTCATTTTCTCTTTCTGAATGCCTTACAGATGTTTAATGATGTGATTAATATTGGAAGAAATTAGTGCCTTCTTGACGTATTTTTTGTTTTTGCACATTAAGTTTGTATTGAGGCAACGCAGGCAGCAGCAGTGAGGAGCTCAGGACCTCGGAGGGCATTTTCCATTTGCTGACACTAAAACTTGCACCTGCACGAGCTGGGCCACCATTTTAAGAAGGAGTTTCTGTAACAAAAAAAAAAAAAATAGGGCTGGAAAGTTCAGGAGAGGGAGCTTTTAGTGCAAGCTGGCCTGGGCTGGGAATCCCACATGAACAGCTCCTCGTGCAGCCAGCGTCAGCAGTTGCGTTTGGTTTAGGTGTGGGTTTGGAAGGGTAATAAATATTAAACTTAGTCTTCTTTATCACTGATACAGACACAGATTAAGTTGTCTGCTTTAAAGGATGATGATACTGCTGTAAAAGGCAGGTAATAAGTTTCAGTGTGTGTGGCACAAGGCATTTGATTCTAGGCATAGCTACATATTTTATAGACTTTATTTAGAAATCAAACATGAAGAGTCTGAGTACATGTCTGTATGTCTCAAATATTTATTTGTCATCCCAGCTACCGCTCGGTTGAAACATTTGGAGCTTCTCTATCTGATCCCACGAGATGCCCCATAAAAGAGTTTTGCCTGCGGGTATCGATATCTATATGCAACACAGCTGTTAGACTCCGCAGCGGGATGGATTCGGCTTTCATGAACATAATGAAATGGAATTTTTAAGTGCAGTAAAAGCAGACATAAGACGGCACATCAGACGGAGCAGAAGGCAGCAGCGCTCGAGAGGTCGGGCGTCCTCCACGCTCTGCAATAGGGGCCGAGCTGCCGAGTAATTGGGGCCCCTTTGGCTACACGTCCCCGGCGTCAGAGCCGCTTTGCGTTAGGTGTTGGAAACATCTTGAAACTGAGCGACCTGTGACTAATGAGAGGCAACGCGCAGATGAAGCGAAGGTCCTTGTTTCCGAGCGCTCCAGCTGGCAGGACGGGACTTAGCGCGTGATGGATGTCGGGCTGTTTTGGAGCTTTAGCACCCTCTGCCCCATACCGAGCGCCAGGAGAGGAGAGGGACGTCACCCTGAGAGCCTCCCACGCGGCAAACGGGACGCCCCAGCAGACCTGAATTTTACCTTCTAAAATAATAATAATAAAAAACCCTAATTACATCCCCACTCCCAGTGCACACATGCCTCAAATGTTATTGTAGCTCATATAGTAAGTATTTTAGTGTTTTTGGCTCTCTCTTGATGCTTTGCTGATTTGGGAGCCTGTCGCGTCCTTGGGCAAAACCAGTGTGCAAAGAACATCTGCTCCTCTGCACCATGTCCATCCCCTACCCAAAATCTCTCCAGTGGATTCAGTTTGCCGTCCAGATTAGATTCCTGCATTTTGTTAGTGGTTTTGCCCTCCAGGGTCTAATAGAAACCATCTGTGAAACTGCACACTTTTACTCTTTTGCCTTTTCTTGCTTCCCACCCAAAAGGTCTTGGTATTTTAATTCTATCCTTAAGAGAGTGTGGAGAAAATAGGACAAGGATTTTCAAAGTAGTATTGAAATAACCTTATTTTCTTATCCTAGCTCTCTCCCTGACCTATAAAAAGATAAAATGCCACATTTATTCATTTTTTCCTGCTCACCATCTGCTTCCTTTTCTTTTTAGTATAAAACTTGCAGACAAAAGACTTTTGTAACTGTCTGTAGCAAGTGTATACTATTGGTCTGTCGTATTGCTATTATTATATCTACAGCTAGTAAACAATTTTTGTAGACGCTCCTATGTTTTTAGTGTGTATTCCTCCATATAGGAATGTATATAGGAATGGTCCTCGATCTTTCTTTGGAGAGGAAGATAGCTTTGAATACATAACAGATCCATTTGGCTTTTCTTGTATTGTGCTACTACAGCCAGGCAAAAACAATTCCAGCGCTTTGGGGATGGGCCCATATATGAAAATGATTAAATAAAGTAAGAGCAACGTAAGATTTAACTGGTCGTAGGTCAGTGTTGAGCAGAGATGCCTCTGCAGATGTGTCACTGCGGGGAGCTGCCTGCAGTGAGGTTTCAAGTGCATATTCCTACCAGGGCTCAGAAAAACAACTCCAGAGCTTTGTTAGTCAACCTGCTATATCCAGCTGAGTACTCAGAGACTCCTTCAGCAGGCACTTGCTTTTACTGAGGGAAGCAAAAGCAAATCACGTTGTCCTGTCTGCATCTCCAGCATGGCTAAGAGAAGCGGAGCCAAGCAGCCCTGTCTCTGCAGGTGCCGTTGCTGTGTCTTGCCTTTATGTGGACCTAATGTGGACCTTCAGTGACCTTGCCCAAGGTTGCTCTTCCACATAGGGGACTGTTTGGCTGTTCTTAGCAATAATCACCACCTCATGGGGGAGCAGCACATATTTGAAAATCTTGTAAATATGCTGCATCCGTGGACACATCCAGTTCATTGGGTCTGCCCTCAGTGCTGAGGGAAGGATACTAAATAGGAGATAATAATGTCATATCTGTCTATAATATTAATATATTATATATATATTAATATGACTTGATAGGGAGGAGGCTTCTCCACATTTCCTGATCAGTGTTATCATGTATTTCCATGTATTTTTTTAAAATATATTAGTTAAACTGGTGCCAAACAGCAAACTCTGGTCTGGCTTTTAGATATTGAGATCCTCATTTCATAGCCAGAAGGTGCTATCTGAGCTGCTAGGCTCTCGACATTTTTCCTGGACTGCTTTATAGATCTACAACCATGTTTTCCTGGAGGCATTTTATCATGTATGTCATCCTGTAGTAATTGGTGCTCTTCCTCTTTTTTGCTACTTCGAAACACAGGCTTTCTTCTTTTTATTTTATGTTTTTTTTTCTGCAGTACAACAACTACTTCTTGCTACTCGCTAGTTAGCCATGTCACAGGGATGCCCCAAAGCTTTTAAGTTGGTTTAAAAGAAGGGCTATAACTAATAGTGCTACTTTTTAAAATCTGAGAAAAACAGCATAGTGTGAATCTAGTTCCCTGGAGGCCTGTTTTTATAATAGATTTCCACTCACCCACCTGCCTTCTGTGCATAGCAGGGAATATACTTTGTGTGATTTGAAGTGATAATTAGAAATGATGATTGGTGGCCACAGGAGGGGCTGCGGATCCAAAGCAATAAGTTTTCCTTGATAAAGAGTTGCACATCACCTTTCCGTAAGATGGTTTAATTCTAGGATTCTTTGGAATTACATCTGTGAGCTCCTAATCAAAGAGTTTGGAAGTAAAACAGAGTATTTATGAGTTACTGGTAGCAAATGGCAGTATCGTAGCTGCATAGAGAAATACTGCAAAATGGCATTAATAAGACTGTGAGAATGACAGCCAAATATTCTCTCTATTTCAAGCCATTGAAAAGAGTTTTTTTTTTTTTTTAATATTATATCAAATGTTTTAGAACGTGGTCTTTATTATTCTGCTGTATATTATTGGGAAACCAGGTAAGCAGAGGATCTGGATTTGGAAATGTTTGTGCTTTTTATGAGGTGATACAGCCATCCCATGGTGTCCCATGGAGAAAACTCCTTTTAAATGTAATGGGCAAAGCCAAGCGAGAGGTAATGCAGTCTCAGGCACGCACCCAGGCTTTCCAACTGTGCTCTTGCACCAAGCATACTTGCATCTATTTGCAACCTGCAATGCCTCCCTGCCTTTAATATTGGAGAATGTTATTCCAAGGTGTAACAAATGTAATTGGGATGGCACCTGTTTGAGTAGTGTCTTGTCTGGAATTTAATTTGGCTTTCCAAATTAGCATGTTTCATTACTGTCCTTTTCCCAATGATAAACAAGATAATTCATTTTGGGTATTCTGCACTACAGAAACATAAAAATTTGTCAGCTGTAAATTGCTGTAGGTGTCATTAAAATTCTCCCTAAACAAGCTGAATATATTCCACGTATTTTTTTTCGGAGACACTTGCAGCTATTTTTAAACCACCTGCTGTGTCTATACATATTCAGACCATAATGGGAGGCACTGCTGAGCAATTCAATAGAAAATCATTTAAATAGAGAGGGACGTAAGAGCAAGTGATAGGAAGTTCAGTAAGTTAATGCACTAGTTTTAAGTCTTGTCCCCCCTGCCTTCTCCCACATGGGCTCTTCCTTTGCATGTCTGGCTCTAGATTTGGCTTGGATGGCACTTGAATAATTTAGGCATAATTACCTTCCAGTCTTAGGGAATTTTCTCTGTCAGGAAACCAGTACCTTGTAACACCGAGGGAAAAAGCTTATAGGTTGTCTTTAGAGACATCTTAGTGAAGATGTGCAGAGCAGTTGCTTGTAAGAACAGAATTATAGCAGCTAAAGTGCATGGAAGATTGCACAGCGTTTGTCATGGGCTTTTGGTAATAGCGAGAACTCTCTCACATATTTGCTCAAACTCCTCTGTAATGTCTGCATTATGATTTTTTTTTTCCCCTTTTGCCCATTTCTTAGAGTACATAGTGGCTCATAGCACTTAGCCCAATGTCTTGTTCTTAAAAGAGACTTCTTGCAAAACAAAAAATAGCTTTCCCTGGACAACGTCTTCCAAACAAGAGAAAGAGAAACTGGAGAGAGAGGATAGGTACTTTTTTGGACCTCCCTTCTCTTTGTGGAGGCATCTTATAATTTCTGTCACGTTCTGGATAGAAGGACTTATCTACATTTACACCGGTAGGTCTCTTTTTGCACCTCGCTTTCCTGTTCCTTTGTTCAAGCTGATTTTCAGGCAGGCTCGCGGAGCAGTCGGACAGTGAGTGACAGTCCCTGGCGTTTGGTGCTGTCCGGCTGACTGGGAGAGTCCCTAACACACCAGTAATGGTCAAGTGCCCTTCCTAATTGAATCCCAGGTGCAGCAGAAGCCATGGCAGGGTGGGAATTGCATCAGGTAAGTGATTGAAAGTGGTGCCCTGAAGTTGGCTTCTATTGGGAAGCTTTACAAGCCTGGACTGGCTGCGATGAGACTGCATTACGGCATGGCAGCCTCAGGAGATGCCCTCCTGGCCTGTGGTTGTACGTGGGATTTGGAGGAGCTGTTAGCCATGCTCTGTATAATTTTCTTGGGTTCATATTTTTTCATTTAAAATCAACATGTTCTGAGTCGGATTTGGCAAAGCCTCCGCAGATGGGCAAGAGAGAAAAAAAAAAATGAGAGTTGAATTCATGTGGGTTAGCAATTAGTCAAGGAGCCACCTTAGGAGCAACACAGAGCAGCAGGGGTTGATCTGAAGCACAGAGCAACTTTGGGCTAGCGATGAACAGGTTAATTCTGGGTCAGGAACCAGTGCAAACGGCTCAGCACATCAAGGAACTGCAGCTAATTAGCTCTGCTGATGGACAGGACTGATTAACTGGGCTACAGGGTGGTATCACCAGAGCTCTAGTCCTTACAGGGCACCAGCAGCATCTTTGGCTCGTGCTGCCCGGTGTCGCGTGGGTTTAACAGCACACTCAGTGCTCACAAAAGCATCTTTCTTTGCTGGGCTGCATCATCAAGTTAGATGTGCCTTAGGGTGCTTTGGTAAATCAGACATATTGGGAGGTCTTAAAGCAGGAAAGCTGTTCTTTCCAGAAATAGCAACAGTGCCGGCAGAGACTGGAGAAATATTCGGACAAGGATCAATAATCATTGTCAGGCAGTGCCTGGAAGGCAGTACAAGCCAGTGCAGTTTAGCCTTAGCTGCATGTCCAGTTCTTCTGCAGTTTATTTGTAACAGAGGAGCTGTATGACAAAATCGTCTCTCCACCACTTTCCCAGAGCTGGGAAAGCTGCTGGCGAGCAAGTAGCATCAGTCTGAGCTGCTCACAAAGGATGGTGGTTGAAATTGAACCTCTTCCCCTTAAAATTAATGGTGAATATGGATTAATTTGATGAGTGCAGGCTTAAGGTCTGTGTTTGCAGAATGATGAGTCTATGGCTATATATAACAGTAAGGAATTTCTTACTGCTTAGATCATGGATTGTTCAATTAATTTCCCACTTAACTCAAACTAAATGGTAGGCCAAAATGACCTGAACTACGCAGGCAGTATATTTATTTAATCTTAACTTTAACTCCTAACAAGAGGTTTATCATATTTAGCAGTCTTTCGTCATAAGGTCAGTGATAGACTGCAGTTTGCACCGCTGGTCACTGAATTTCCATTATCCTTGGTTTTAGTCTTTAAATGGTCATTTTTAAAAGTGAATAAATTATGAGAAAGTAAAATAAATTATGAGAAAGTAAATAAGAAGACTTGTTTTTAGAGGAAAAGATGCAGATATTACTGTGTTCAAGCAGAAGGGAAGAAAATGGGGGAAGGTGTTCGTTGGAATGAGGTGGCTGTTTTTTAAAATTTAGAGAGATATGAAAAGGAATACCATTTCTGCAGCAAAAGGGATGTAAGTTGGATATTTTTGGTTAAAATTCAGTCTATGCAGGAGAAATAAAAGGAATATCCCTCCCTCCCCTCAAGGGGCTACTCTTTTTGCAGACACAAGTAGTCCATGAACAAGACAATCCTGTTTGATTTTATTTTCCTATGTTATGTTAAAACTGTAAAGTTAGAGTTATTATCAAGCAGTTTTCAATCTTGACATAGTCTGTATATTATGTCAGTCTTCTCTGCTGAATCCATCTGTTTGAAATCCATCTCTATGGAAATCCCATGTTTCCAAGCAGAGGTGTTCAGCAGCCATTGAGAAGGTCCATGTTGCTGAGAGAGAACTTCCCTTCTACTCTTTTGCTTGTGGTCCCAAATTAATATCTAAGTTGTTTATTTACTGAAGTAAGTCTATGTGAATACCTTAAAAAAGCTGCTTTCCTGCTCACCTTCCTATCCCCGAATGTAAGCACAGTCTGCCAGTATCTGTACCTTATTTTAGTCTTCATGTAGGATTAAGTGATACACAATGAAGGTTAAAGGACTGAATGTCTTTACTAAATAAAAAGTTGGTTTGTGTTAGAAGCTATTTCAAGACACATGGATTTGCAATTATGGTTTCTTGATGGGAATTAGGGTACTAGAATCATCTGCTGATACCTCCACAAATTTGCTGTGACCTGGGGAAATACTTAAATACCTTGTGCTTATTCTCCTGATACCATAGAGTTTTCTCACAGTGTTGCATCTTTATATCAACTGATTTTTGTTTTCTTTTTAATCTTGCAATACCAAATTTGAGCCGCAGCTACAGAATGTGACTGAATGACTCTGAGAATGATACATCAGATACTGGCCTGTTGTTTCTGGAACACTTTTAATTAATTTCTCTCTTGTCATGCCATCCCTGTTGCTTTAGAATAAGTTGAAACATTTGGAAAATACTGTACTTATTGTCACAATTAGTGGCATCTTCTTGTCCTGCTGCAGGTGAATCAAGGTTTGCAGCATTGAGTCCAATCCTGCTTCTGTTTAGTTGAGAATAAATCACCTGCTGAGCACCGTTGTCACCTATACTTTGTGTCGTTAGAGCTTGTTTAAATTTCTAATGAAGTCACAGAATAATATATGCTCATATTATGGTTTCATTATACAACATAAAATGTCTGTAGAAAAATACATCCCTAGTTAATCATCAGTTTGATGAAAAGTTTTCTCTTTCACTGACTAACGCTCCATCACTTTGATACCTTACAGTCAGCTTTTACATTCACCTCATGTCCTCAGTGTCTACAAAACAGCACAGACAAATAAGCCGGTGTCCAATACCATTATAGAGTATGCTGTTAGAGCCCATATGGTGTTACTTTCTCAAAAATAAATCACACTGAGATCTGTTGAGTACATACAGAGGCCTTTTCCAGTCCTTCGTAGAGGTCTATCAAAATATTTTAGAAGAGCAGTAGTGCATGCTTTATAGGAATTACGTAAAACAAATGAACCTGTGGTGGATTAACGTTCACAACATTAATACAAATTGTATTTTAATCACTGTTTTGTAAACCACAAATTGTAATTTACTAGTTAATTTGAAATGAGAATTACAGTACTTGGAGCACGTCTGCAGTTGACAGCTTTTAGAACAAGAAGTGCATTTCCTGCATAGTCAGCACATTTGTACAAATTTTTTAATGTAGATGCTGGATATCCCCACTGCCACCTCAGGTTTCGAGTGTGTGCTTATAGGCACTGTGTGGACAAGTGTCTTATCTCTTGGGCAGTAGAATCCTTACCTACACCTCTAGAAAAACAAGTGGAAGTTGAGCATCTCGGCGGGGTTTTGTTATCTTTCATCAATGCTCAGAGCTTCCTCCAGGCGCACAAGGGTCATCCAGGCAGCTGGCAGGCAAGAAAGCTTTTAAAACCACATGCTCTTTCATAAAATGGAAGCAAGCTATTCTTTTCAGTGGCGAATAAAAGAAATACACTCTCTTTAAAATTGCAGAGTAATAATCTAGGGAGCGTTTTCCAGCTCCTGCATGCTGATGGATGTGAGGATGCTCGCTGCCTTTGCAGTGATATGCAAATATGGGACATCCTATCTTGACATATATGAAGGGCTCATCTGCTAGAAGTTACATTTACAGTTTGTCTCAGATGCAGCTGGTTATATTTGTATTTAAATCTCAGTGTCTGGGGCTTTCTTTTGGCATAGCAAAACCTTTAGAAGCATCTAGTGAATAGGAAAAAATAATAAGGAAAAAGGCTGAGGTGAAAGATGGGCTGTGTGAGGCTGGACAGCTCACAGAATTTGAGTCAGGATTTGCTGCAGGTGGAGAAAATAAATATTAAGGCAAATAATATGGATGGACTTCTGCTTCTCCTTCCTCATCTTTGAAGGAACAATCAGCTTCTCTCCATTTGTCATCTTTGAACTTCAATTCTAACAATTTTCACAATTTAATATTTCACCAGAACTTTGGAAGAAGGTCCCGAGTTGTTAATTATCTTTGTAGAGCCGATGATAAGGAACTGCCTCTGAGGAAGAAAATAAAAACATGAAAGATTCCTCCAGATGAGAGGAGAGCGTTCTGGGCTAAATGTCCAGCTGGGATCTCTCTATTTTCTGATTCTGTGTTTTACAGGGTCATTTGAAAAGTCACTAGTTTATTGTATGGTGCTGGAACAAAATGTGAAACAGGGGAAATCTCTATATGATACAAAATCTATCTGCATTTCAAGAGCTGTCAAAGTGAAAAATGAAACCACAAGTTTGGCCTTTAAAAATATTAATTTATTTTAAAGATGAAATGTAAAAGCACTGGGAAAGAAGTCACCTTATCTTTAGGAAAAAGCAGGCAAGGGTAAATCCTTATCGTTCCTCCTAGATCTCTGATGGCACTTTCTTGCCACCCTAAATCTAAAAAAAGGATTGCAGGGGTGTAGTCATTGCTTGCAATGGTCATAAATCCCTGCAGCATTTTTGTTCTGTTATTAATGAGGCAGTCATCAAATGTACTAACCAGGGTTTAAGGTATTATATTTTTCGTAGCCTTATTTGTCAGCTTTTATGAGTGATGTGGATTCAGTTTGCTGCTGACCTACGGCAGTTCTGCATTGCAGCCGTGTCTCATGGACAGAAGAAAGCACTAGCCATGAAGGTTAAAAAAAAAAAAAAAAAAAGCAAGTAGTGAATATTTGATTCAGGCTGTCAATATCCAGCTGTGTATAATGTAGAGTTTTTACTAAAAGCCTATTTTTATCTAAATAAGGCCTTGGAGGTCATCCTGAATGTTTTAGACTATTGATTCCACACAGCAAATTATGATCAACTGACGAATCTACAGCCCTTATTCCTAAGAAAATAATACCATACGTGAATATTTCTGTACAGTTTTAAATAATGTCTTAATACTGTTTCTTGCATCTTTCAATAATTGTCAAAATACGTCAGTTTTTCCTCTTAAATTATATATCCTCATTTTCTATAAGTGGCTAGTTGACTCTTGCTACCTAAATGAAAGCCCTTTAAAGACATGTAAGTCTTTAAAGACCATACGTGCAAAGTATGGTTCACTTCTTCGCTCAGGAAAACTATCACCTTCACTCCTACATTGCCAAAAATACTTCTACCCATCTAAGCATGCCTAAAACTGTTATATACAGTCATTTTTATTCATATCTGCAATTTGTCTAGGCTCTACCTTTCTCTTATTTCAATAAAAAGCCATGTAAAGTTGCATCTCATCCAGCTACCGGTGGATTGCAGCCCAGACATCTCGCTGTCCCGGCCACCATGCTTCCCATGAAAACTGAAGAAGGTGAGCAAACAAACTCCCTTACAAGTTGGCAAGCAAGGGCTGAACAAATACAGCAGTGCTAGAAGCTCCCAAAAAGGATTTAAAAAAATGGAGGAATTTATGAAGAGCAATGCAGGTGCCTTTCTCACGGCCTGCAAGACCTTTATTGAGCTCTAATCATCCCCTTGCAGGTGTGACCATTGCTGTGAGAACTCTCTTTGGGCTTTTTCTCCCCAAATATTTGTCTTGAGTCAAGCAAGTGCCAGGTCACTTCACGTCTTCGAAACAAGCCTTGCCATTGAATTTTGCCCTTATGCTGTCATTCACAGTCTATGCCAACTGCCAAAGAGATTAAAGCTAAATTTTCAGCATAACAGGCCTAAGCCACAGCTTTTGTTCCCCTAATATTTTTTTTCTGAGATTAGTCCACAGTGTATATTGAACTTTCAAATTATTAATGTCTTCAAATTTGCCAACACAAAATGCTGGGCTGAAGTTAACCTAATCATAAAACAGTGATTTTAGTAGTAAAGCATACAATATAATACTGTGATTACACATCAAAAAACATAATATGCTACTCAACATCATTTTCTTTGAATCATGCCTACGATAATGAGTTTCATTTATTCAAGTCATTGGGATTTCTGTTCACTTTTATGCTCTCTCCTACCACATGCCTCAGATTTGTGTTATTAAGCTGCTTCCTCAGAGTGGCAGTGACTGAAAAGCTGCACGGTCAAGAGCAAACAGAGCAACCCCAAAGTGAAGGACCCTCGAAGTATAACGTGCTGGTGCCACTGCAAACCAAGAGAAATGAGGCCTTTGGTTTGTCACTTGTATTCATAAGTACAAGAACGGCGCTTTCTTTCTGCAATGTAATTTTCCTTGCAGCCAGTTTTAATATTTCAGCCAAGAGGAAGTTCAATGTAGAAAGATATTACAATGAATATTTTGTGTTGTTTTATTTCCTAACACCATAACCAATGAGGCAAATAATCCACGGCCATTAAGCTTTCTATATAAATAATTGGAATGTATACAGAGCGGCACAATAGCATGAATAATGTAGATCTCTCTTTAGGCCTTCAAAGGTTGACACATAACAGTATTTTTCAAGCAGGCATGTTGATTCTTCTGTTTTGAGCTATCTAATATTAATATGTTCTTGTGACTTCTTCAGAAAAAGTTATGTATCACTTGACCATTGAAAAACTTAGAGTCAGCTTTGAAAGTGAGCCTAAGAATTTCACTTTTCTTTTCCCTGTTTTATTTTTATTTTTATTTTTTATTTACATAGTGAATTTCAGGTATGGTCCTCCGGATAAAAACAGTAGATCAAAAAAGACATTGCATCCATCCAAATACTTAGCAATCAGACTTCATGTGATCATCAGAGTCCTATCACATCAAATAAAACATGGCAATCAATTAGCAGAAATGAACTACTTCCTAGAGGCTTAGAGGATTTAAAGTTGTCTTGGGAAATAAAGCTTTGGATGTCGGGTCTTTAGGAGATTTAATAAGCAAAAGTATGCACCCAAACCAAACTGCACATGCAAACATCCTTATTTTCTCTAAAATTCAGGGGCAAATATTCCAACTGGAAGCTCTCAGTAAGAAGTAGTTAGCAATGGGCCTGCTCTGAAGCTGTGTCAGTTCCCTCTGCCCCCTCCAGCAATTAAACTTCTGTGTTAACTGAATCAATCAATAAAGACTATAATACATACATATGAAAAAGGAAAACCTTTCAAACCCTGTCTGATAGACCTCATGCAACTGCGTGGGTGGCAGTTAGTGAAGTATGGTGCACCATGAAGTGTGGGCTTCTGCTTAGTCTGTAGGCTTTTTCCTCTTTCTTTCTAACCTGTAATCAAGGGATCTTTTACAACTATGAATAAACTGCGTTTCCTGACTTCAGTGCTTGCTACATGGGAAAATGAGCAAATGGAGTAATACGGGAATTGAAAAGGCACTGGGTACCTTACAGGAGCATCTAGCAGTAGATGCCCTCTAGTGCCTGATGAGAAGCAGGGCTCAATGTGCGAGTTGCTCATTCCCTGCGTTTGAAATCCTTTTGAAACTGGAATAGAGAAGGCCAGGCTGGAGGAAAGGGAGAATGCAGGAGGATAACTGAGTGCTGCCTCGAGAATCTGTTGCCAGCCTTTGCATTCCTTGAGAGAGAAATAGCTGCTAATTTTTTATTCTGCTTCACTTTCATCTGTGTACTGTAGCTTTGCTTTAATAAGTTAACACATATCTAATATAAAGTTTATTTTACATTCTCATGAATAATCGCATTCCTGCTTTGATAAACAAGATGTTACCAGGATTAGGGTAATAAACACTGGATAAAGGCAGTCATTTCTCAAGTGTCTTCTCCATATGTTTATTAAACTAATTATTTTTCCACATGCCTTCTAGCCTCCCTTCCAATCAGCTCTGTTTATTATAATGTTAAGCCAGCCTTTTTTACCTCTGGAAATCTGGTTAACTTTAAGTGACCTAGATAGGCTTTTAAAGCAGTGGAAAATTCAATACTATTTTGCTTTTGTTTCTTGTGAATTTTAAATTTCTCTATTCTTTTTCTTCCTCTCTCAATAAAGTTTATGCAAATATTATTAAAATTTGTAATGAGACTAATATTTGTTAATCTCAGTTCAAATAGTGGATTTGTATTAAATCCTAGTTCCAAACATTTCTGTTGAGAGAGGGAGAGAGAAATATATGCTTGTAATACTTTCATTACCATGCTACTCTTGTTAAGCCTGAATTGTCATTATGATTATACACCCTAATTTTTACTGTTCAGTATTAATTATATTCAAATCCCATTAAATTTACAGTTGCCATGCCCACTTTGATTTTCCTCTTACAAAAATGTTTTGAAGTACTTCCAAGACATGAACCTGATCCTGCAACTCTGACTCATTTGTTGGTTTCAGGAGGAGATTTGTGCGTATAAATTAATTATGTGACTAAGAGTTTCTTAGATTCATTAAAGGTTGTGCTGCATTCCAGAACAACAGTTTCTAGTAATCTCTGACCTGCAGAAATGGCAAGATTTAGATCTTAATCTGACTGAGTGCAGTATCAAACGTATCGTTGATTCTGAGAGCTGTTAAAGGACATCCTTAAACATGAGTTAAGGTTTGGTGCATTCCTCTGGTTTGCATTCTAGACGCAAAAAATGCTAATCTGTAGAGAGTTGAAAAGGTGCATCAGTTATTTATTTGGCATTATCACAAGTCTTTATGAGATGTGAGACAGTAATACAAAATTACATTTGTCTACATGTGTCTCGGATGCACTGCACTGGAAGGATTTTGACCCAGTTTGTTTCACACTATTAAAAACTCCTGCCTTGCTTGTGGGCAAACTTGCTTATCAAAACATTTGGAGTATTGCCAGAATTTATCTGTACTATAGCTCGGGATCTGCCTTCTGCCGTATGAGCTGCGCTAAAACGTCGTGCTGGGGAATGGGGGGAGGCAGGGGATCCCTTTGGACATCCGCGCTGCTCGGAGCCGGCCTTGCGGCATCCAGCAGTAAGCAGGCACCGTGCACACACCTCTGCAGAGCGGATGGAGGGGGTGAGTTGAGCCCCAGCATGGCCAGGTCGCGAGGGTGCCCAGACCCATGGGGCACAACATGCTCCTTGCTAGCAAGGAAGGAGAGAGCAGGACAAGATGGTGCCTTAGAAAAGTGCTTCCCATGGCTAACTGCAGTTTGGGAGGGCCTCTCAGATCTAGGGCTGCAGCTACAGTTTAGCACTCTCCAGATTTGAAATGTTCTTTTAATATCGATACGAATGTCTCTCCCCAGATCTTCAAGGGAGGCCAATGTTCTTCCCTTTCCTTTCTTTGCCTGCTAGCCAGGCCGCCCACACCGTTCGCTCCTTTGTTAATTTGCTGCTTTTAGTCCCCAAGGAACTGTCTGGGAACAGCAGTGAGGTTTGCAGAGCACTTCATGCACTCCCTTTGTCATCACTGCCCAACCTCTGCTCACTCCTGCATCCCTTGTTCCACAATTCCCAGAGTCGCCTCCTCGACACTGCTCCGGGATGGCAGCTACTTCAGGAGTCACTCGTGCTTTGTTGCTCCTTCATAGAAAGCAATGAAGTTACCTCAGTCCTCAACACTTACTGTTTCCTTCTTAATTCTGCAAATTATCAATGATCTCTATGGTATGTTTTGGGAGTCTTTATGAAAAGGTACTCTGTGTAAATCTGCATCGTAGAGTAACAGGTCTCCAGATCATTTCCGACATTTGGTGGCGTGAACAAAGGATATTTTGATAGAATAGAATAGAATAGAATAGAATAGAATAGAATAGAATAGAATAGAATAGAATAGAATAGAATAGAATAGAATAGAATAGAATAGAATATGTTCTGCAATCTTAGGTCACTATAACCTCATTTGTAATGGTTCAATACCTTTTACTAAATTCTGATTGTTTATAGATAGCAAAACAGTTACAATAGGGGAATATTATAAAATGTTAACTGTACATTTTACTGTTAAAGCGAGGGCTTAGGACTTCTGTGAGTGAAGTGTCCTGATTAAAATGATGCTGTTGTCTAATAACAGTCTTCATCTTGTTTGAACTTTTGGGGCTATTATATTATTTATATGTTGACCAGTCATGTAACCTACCGAGAAGATGTTGTCTTCTGATAGGAAAATGCTGCCCTTCAATCACTTAGCTTGCTGGACGTGGGCATTGAATGTGTGTCAAGAAACTGATAGAAAATGGTCTACACACAACATGGAGAAACTAGGTTTGGACAAATGACTGCTGACTGAAACAGTGGGATTCATCTCATTCAGTTGACTGTCTTGTAGGGACTTCTGCAGTGGAGTAGTGTGTCAGTGGAGAAGGCGGCATTTTTCTAGACAGCAGTGTAACCTGCCTGGCATAAAGACTTATTTCATGATGAGTGGAGTCCCACTCCGAGGGCGACGTGTGTGCCCCCGTAACAGGAAAGACCTCAGGCCGCTGTGAGTTCCTGCTGGAGGAGATGGTTCCCTAGTTGGGCTTCCCATAGGACTGTGGGACCCAGCCCTGCTGAAGCCAAAGGCAGTTTTCCCGTTAATGCTGCTGCTCCATGGCTGAGAATGATCACAGTCCTCCTTGATCTGTCACGGCGCAGAGCTCCTGGCAGAATCCAGCCTCCAGCAGGAAGACCAGGAGAACAGGTCCTCGGGAGCCTGCCGTGAATGTTTTATGGTGATGGTGTATAGGCAAAGCGGGCAAAGTTAGCCAAATATTTACTTTCTGAAAGTGCTATTATTTTAGACAGAATTTCTGGTGCGTGTCATGGCACTGAAGTGAGTAAAAATATAACGCACTGCCTTTTAAGCAGAATTTCTTTTAGTGAGACAAAGTCTTAAATAAGAGTTTTGGCCAGAAATTGCAATGGGAAAAAACAGACAGTATTGTGCAGAATGGCAGTCAAGTTTGTACCCACATATTATTTCTTATTATTTAAGCCATTCGTCCTATAGTTTATGTCACATATCTGCCAAGATCCTGATTAATACGCTGCTTTGTGAAATTTCCTATTTCATAAAATAGGAAAGAGCTTTAACGTAAGAGCTCCTGCTCTTATGTTGAATTTTTCTGCATGCATGCTCTTCCTACCCATGGATTTTTTTTTATGTTTAGTTTCTATTGTTTTTCTCCAGGATCCCCACACTAAATTCATACTCTAAGTAGATTGTATCTTGGTGTGCTAATAAAACAAATGAATTAGAAATCCATTATTTCTTTTATAGCGAATAAAATAAAAGGGAAAAAAATAGAAAAGCTTTTGATGAAAGACTTATAAAAAGAAGCTACATACAGTTCCAGTACACAGACATAAACTTGTAAGAGGAGCAACCCATAGCAGATTAGCATCCCTTAGTGTTGCAACCATGCTATAATGCAAAAGCCAGCACAGAAATTTGAGGCAGTGAAGGAGTATTAGAGACTTAGTCTGAAAGTGAGAATAACTTAAAAATCTTGGCTTGCTCACAAGAAAATAACATCTGGCCTGGTGGAATTTTTTTATTGGCAGGTGCTCTTAGAAGGCATAAGGAGGATTATGAAGAGGTTAACAGAAGCAGAACTTCCTAAATAAGTCAGAAAGTAAGAGAGTTCCAAATAAGGCATTTAATTATTTTTTATCAGGAGATAAAACTGATAAAAAGATACTTAGGATTAAGTCAGAAGAAGAATGAAATTGACTGGAGAAAATTTAAATGGAAAGTTCTGTTGTTATGTCTTTCATCGGGAAGTGAATCCTATGGAGGAGTTGATTTTTCACCCCATAGTGTGATAAGCCTTTTTGTAAAACAGCAATAGTATAATTGAAATCCATTTTACATCGTTTTCCCTTGGATGATTTAGAATTAGATCAATTTATATTCTATGGGTATAACCCAAAGAGAGTATAAATGCAGCCACTGGAATTGTTTTTGTCCATGGGCGAAGCTGGTATCATTTACTGATTCATTACACTCGCAGCAGGGTGCGTTATTTCTGCAGCTACCTGGAACTATTACTGGCACCAGAACACTAAACTAAACTAAGATTTGCATAAAAAATTAAACTTAAAGGGAAAATTATAATGGTGATTAAAACTAACATTTGATGACTCTTTTGATTAGACTACCACGTTTAAGTAGTAAATGGTTCAAAGGAACGTGGACTTTTTCTCCCCTCCAACTCCAACTTAGAATGCACCTGTTTAGCTAGATTATTAGGTACCTGATAATATGCCTGAAATAATAGGCAGTACTGCCATTAATATTTAACTATAAACACCAGGCAAAGGTTATACAACTGGAATCATAGAATATGCCTTTGCATTAGGGTACTAATTTTAGAAATAACCTGTGTCGCCTAGGCCCGCTGATGTATGGTTGTCATAGCAAGTCAGTAATTGAGTTTTCTGGGCGTTTTGACCACTGCTACAAATTTGCAAAGCAGATTACACAGCAGAAACACAATTTCCATCCTGACCTTTATAACATTGCTTTCTGTTGTGGGAATTGGAATGTTTATGGAGGGAAATATAACCTAAGTGCACCTAATTTGTAAAAATGTGATTTCTGACGTTAACCCAGTAAGCTTCATTTTGATTCATTTGATAACGGATTATGTAAAGACTTGGCATTAGGCAGGTATCGTAAAACTTATTATCTTTTATTACCTAGGCGGCGAATATTGGTTTAGATGGTTATAAATTGAAACTCCAGGAAAACTTTCATTTTCAACTGCTGTGCAAAGGTCCTCGAGAAACCCATTTCCCCGTGATCAGTCACAGACCTTAATGAACAAACAGCCTTGTTCCCATTCCTGGGAAGAAGTGAGGCACTCGAATAAACATTTTAAGTTTCTTTGGATCTAGAGATGCTAGTTGGGATGCTGGGAGGAAGCATCTCCTTGAGGAGTGCCGGAGCGGTGGCCTCAGCTCGGGTACTGTCACCAGGTTTATCAGGTTGCCAGTCCTCATCCTGTGGTTGCCACCCACTGGTGTCCACAGGCTCTGTGTTGGACCTGCTGCTTCTCTAAATCTCTAATCCCGCTGGGATTTGATGTCTACTGAAGAGGTGAGGAAAGGTCCTTTATGGACTGTGCACAGCAAGGCAGATCAGCACAAGCACTGTAGGGGTGTCCAGGCAGATCTCTGTGGTTTCAACTTTATTCAACTAAATTCAGCTTTGGTGAGAAGACAGGTTGTTTCGTGGTGGCAGATGATAAAATAATCAGCATTAGGTGTGACTTGGTTCTCTGCAATGCATTCCTGTAATGCCGTCCTTCAAAGGTGGGTGCTGGTAAGTGGAGCTCGGCAGTATACAGCCCAGCAGTGGCCAAAATTGCAAGCTGGTGTGTGTGGCTTGGTATGAATTTAAGGAAAGGGAATAGCCAGTAGTAGGTTCGAGTTGAATGTCTTCAAGTTTTACCTCAGAGGCACTTGCTGAGAGCTTTAGAAGATAAAGTCCAGCCTCAAAAGAACTCCAGCCATTTTTTCACCATTTTTTTCTCCTCCTTTGGCGACGCCTTTCATGGCAGGCTTTTATGAGAAGGAATTTTCACCTTTCTACGCTGTTCAGGATCTTCCCCTGAAGCCGGCAAAAAATATTGCAGTGTTTCTTGAGCCCAATCACACTGAAAAAAGAGCAAATTCGAGCGCCAACAAGCACAGAGCTTGACAGAGCCTCTTGCTTCTCTACTCAGCGATGGATTCTTGTGTTTCAGGGTATTGGATATAATGGGCATTTATCCATGGGACTGCTGATAACCCACACTGGCTGCCGTCCATGCAATGTGAGCAAGCAGTTTGTTTCCAGTAAGCAGAGGGGAACGCTGACCAGCTGCATGTTATTGCTGCTGTATCAAATATTTATACCGTGCATTGATTTTTTTTTTTCTTTTGTGCATGGATTAAATGCTCAGAACTTCTCCCAGTGGTTTCCAAAGTCTGTGTTGCACAAACATAGGCACAGGCACCCCGTTACTCTTGCTGGTGAACAGGATTTCTTTAATTCTAATGCGATTTTTTATGCAAGAAGAAAGGAATTATTGCTTCCACCCACTTGTTTTGGAAAGATCTGGGACATTCTCAGAGCGTGTTTTGGGATTGCTGGCTGTTTGCCCATCTCTGTGTGCTGATCCTTATTACACGACCTTCCCACCTTTCCTGGGCTTAGGGAATTCTCTTGGCCCACACATACTTTATTTGAGAGATCCTTGCAAAGCTGTCACTTCTGATAGCTATGGTAAGTTACCATGCTGGAGAAACTTGTCTCTCCTTTTTGGCTTTTGGATTTAAACAGCCTCATTTGTAGCTGTGGCAGGGACAAAGAATGATTCAATAATCAGCAGCTAATAATTTATTAGGGCAACTTTGCCCTTCTTTCTCTTTGCAAATTGTCTGCAAACAGATTGCACAACTCAAGTATGTTAATGGCTGGGAATTACTTGAACGTTTTTCAGCAAATACCTTTTGGGCTGCAGATTGTTTGAATTGCAAATGGGGACTGTTAAAATGAAATATATAATTAACACTGTAAATAGAGCTGATTGGGTGCTACAGAACAGTTTTTATGGGAAAATATCGATTTGTCAAAGTGAACGCTTGTTACAGAAACATGCTGATTTGGAAAAACATACTGTTGAAATAATCCAGAAGGGATTAAGTATAAAATGGCACAAAGGATAATAGTTACTGAAGCCACTTACAAGGGTATTACCGGAGGCCTGGGGAGGAGGAAGATTCCCACACCCTCCCTGCCAGACTGGCAGCTTTTCCAACCAGCTATTCAGCTTTCTCACGGAAAAGTCTTTGGAATTATTTGCTTATCAGCATTTTGCAGTGTTCAATAAAAGAAAATGTTAAGGCCTGAAAAGTTTTCAGTACCAGGGAAACTATTCCCCAGCCCTTGCATCCATAGTTCCTATGTGTGTGCAGGTGAGCCATGTGCATATCGTCCAGTGGTCTATATCTAGCCTTGATAATCCATATGTGAACATTACTTGGTATATAAGCAGTGAGGAACAGATGCATCACCCTGGTTTCAATACCCTTCCAGCAACCTGGTGGCACCGTGTGCCAGTGGGGATGGCAGGGTCTGCAGGGACGTTTTTGGGGCAGAGAAATGGGAGTGTTTGCCTACATTAGCACCTGTGGTTGCCTATAGACTATGATGCATATCAGTGTTTTATTCAGAGCTGGTAATAGGGAACGGACGCTCGCTGGAGCTATTAGGTGCTGCTGTCAGCGAGGCAGTCGTAGTCCTGACACCTCCAAGTGCGTAATAATAAGGCAGCGATTGCACGGGCAAAAAACAGCCCGGGATGTTACACAGTAATTGATGCTTTCACATCAGAATGAAAGGTTTCTGCAGTACTTTTTAATTAGGAGGAACAACTGAGTTTTATTCTTGCAAAAAAAAAAAACAGAATTATAGGCAGTGGCCCAGAGGAAAGCTGAAGTGTAGCTTGTGTAAAAAAAGAAAAAGAAAAGAAAAAAATTTTTAATAACGTGGGAGAGAGTATTCTCCCTGGGACACTGTGATTCTTTTCCTCTATTGCTATTCAAATTTATTATAGTTTTGTTTTGTTTTTTTGCATTGTGAACATGAAAATGGTTCTTTTCCCAAACCGTGAACACTGAGTGAGCAGATGTTGCAGATCAAAATGCTGGTCTGTTCCAGGCAGATTGTACTTAGGGAAATACCCTTCACTGGTAAAAATCAAGGTAGATATACCTACTTTAATGGTGTTATACCCTTACAATAAATAAATATTTTGCTCAGAATAATGAATATTTGCTGCCTTCCCAGGGCTTGCTTAGGTAGCAGAGTCTCACTAGCAGCAATAATTCAATTAGAAATCTCAGCTTTGGTGGAGCTGCAGTCATTGCTGTGTCCTGGAAATTGGTTATCCATACCCAAAGAGAAATTCTGATTAATAACCCATTCTCAAAGCTGATACCCACCCAGTTGCAACATCAGGGCCGAATTTGTATATACATGATGTGGGTCAAAGCTGGTATTTGTACGTAAAGAGCATGCACATACAGTGTCTGTATTTCCTTTTAAAATAAAACAGTCATATCCATTTTGGTCCCATGGTTAATTATAGATTTCCTTTTGATGGGAAACAAAGATCTCTGGCCTTAGATCTAGGAAGCTGTTTGTGTCAAGCACTTTGAAACAATTTTATTTTTTTTTAGCAACAACTGCTGAAGAAAACTTCCTTTTGCTCCCACATATACCTATGAACTATATTTCTCTTGTGGGTAGTAAATAGATATTGATTTTCTTCATAACAGAAGTACCTTATTACAGTGATTAAACTGGAGGCCTTCCTTTATGATATAAAAAAAAAAATGAAAATTGGTGAGCTAAAGAGGATTTATATTACAAAACTGTTTTGGTTTTTGTATTCATCAAGCTGTAATTCAAGCTCTGAATAAAAAGGCTCTGCCTATTGCCCTTTTACGCGGCAGCAATTGGCATTTAAAATAAATGCTGATATTATAATTATGAAAGCATTATGCCTTTTAGAGCTGATAATAGTCACATTGCTTCATTTTTTTTATTCTACATTTGTCAAAATCCTGACAACATACTCTGGAGCAGTGTAAGATTGAATGTTGATATTGTTACTCAACAAGAAGATTGATTACGTCTTAATAAGATGTATTCAGTGCACACTACATGCAGTTATCATCTTAAATGAATGCAAGCATTTATTTAGCATGAACTGAAATTATTTAAATCCTAAGAACTTTTCTTTCTGTTTAATGTTATATTATACTGGCATTAGTAGCAAACATGATGCAGTTGCACACTATTAATATATTAATATGTGTAAATACGTAGTTTATAAATAGAATTATGAATAAATGTATCAGTGCATTGTTATAGAAATTACTACTAAATAGCCACAAAATGATACCCAACTCTCTATTGGCATAACATTAACATAGCCTGAAAGGGTACTTAAAGCCCTTGCAAGAGTTTTGAACCATCTGTACAGTGTTTGCTTCCGAGCCAGTGTTTGTTTTGATCTCAGAAACTGTGAGTACCTTGTGCAAATTTAGCAATTTCTCAGCTCTCTGTTTTTTTTTTTTTTTTTGTGTAAAGCAGCACCAAGCCAGAGCTGAGGTGCGGGGCTACTAAGCAACTTTGCGCTGGAAATGCAGTTCATAGACCCCTTACCACGAACAGAGAGCCTTGGGTGAAGACCGAGCTACGGTCTGCTGCCAGGGAGGAGACGCTGAAGGGGAGGCATCTGAAGTCCTGGTCCTTTGGAGGCTCCAGGGCCTCTGTTTGGAGGCTCCTGTGTCAGTATTTGCAGATTTCAGCTGGGTCCTGGGTGGGAGGCAGGTCCTCTGAGCCTGCAATCCACTGCTGCATCCAGGGCTCCTAAGAGACACTAAAAGGAACTGCAAAATGTTCTGGTTTGGGTGGCAGGCTGATGATGTGAATCAAGAGAAAAGGGAAAAAATGGCAGGATTACTAAAACAGTTCTTTTTCAGTGTCCCTACCTACAGTTTAAACAGGGGTGGTAAAAACAATATTGCAAAGGTCTACAGGAAAATATGGCAAACTCCTGTTTGGATGTCTTTGAGTTGCAGAGGGAATGGCCTAAAGTAGCCTAAAATTCCAAAGCCAGTCCATCTCCACATGTTGCAAAGAAGATTAAGCCTTGATCCAAATTCTTTTTAGTTGGATTCCACTCCACAAATGGATTTTCAAGTGCCCGAGTGGGTCCTTCCAGAAAATATATTATTTTCATTTCCTGAAAATAACAAGGCAGTTGTATTGGGAAAACAGAAAGCATCATTTCAGTAATAGGCTTCCCGGTGTACCCAAATTGCTCTAACAGTGAGCAGGACTTCAGTTTTCAGCCCGAATAGAGTGTCTTTCATGGAGGTGCAACCCATATGCCAAGTTCCTGGCATTACTACATTTTAGTCCCACGCAGTTCGGGTGCCCATGTCTAGGTTACGGAAGGTTTCTCATTCTCTTCTTTCTTGTGAATCTGCATTCCTTATTCAGATTTCTTTTATATTCAAATAAAATGCCTGATCAAAATCTTTGAACTTCGAAAGTTTAGCATTTCATTCTATATCAGACACCTAAATAAACGCCTTGATTTTCAGACATGCCAAGAATCTACAGCGCCATTCCGGAGCATGCAGAGCTGTGAATGAGTGCGCTGATTCACAGTCAGCTCTGCCTGATTTAGGTGCCTAACTTCTGGAGATTGAAAAATTTCATGTGTCTGTTCTTGAGGATGCTCAAAGGGAAACTACACTTTTTTCATACCTCCTCCCACACCCAAATATAGAGTCACGGTGGCCATTGAGTCTAGATAAACAGCTAATCATTTGCTGCTTGGATAAACTTCTTTAATACAGTCCAGGGGTTGACTTCTGCTTCTCATTTTGGTGCTGCTTTTTCTGATCTTTATCAGGTCATTAAGTCCTTTAATCAACCTCAGTCATCTCCTGTGGTGTTTTCACTGGAGGACCTTGTACTCCATAATTCATCAACGGAGATAAATATGGAAATGGATTCTCTCCCTTGAATCTGTGGGCCACATTTGGCCATGGTGGTCAAAAGAGTGGACACTTCATTTGAATAACTAAAGATAGGCAGAAAGAAGCTAGGCTTTGGTGAAAACATCAGGTCCCGGAATTGCTGCGCTTCCTTGCCAGGTAAATAAACAAGTGGAACTACACTGATAGCTTTTTATTGTATCTCTAGGAAAAACATGGAAATATGAAAAAAACGTGGCAGAAAACTGCCATGAGCTGCTTCCATCCTGCACTTCCCAAAGGTTATCTCTGGGTTTAGTCTAACCATGTGAGGTGGTGCTGAGCTGATTATTTCCCTCTGTTCTGAGAGCTGATACAGATGGTAACGCCGGGGTAAGTGGTGCTGGGTGGACCAGCAAAAGCTCAAAGCTCTAGTCCTGCCAAATTAGCAGGACTAGAAGTGCAAGAAACACTAAAATTTGCCTTTTGTGCAACCTCTTAGTGTAAAGAGAGCAGCTGATGAGAACGTGGCTCTTTGCTGGGGTGTGGAGCTGTTAGGGGTTGCTTTCTCTAGCAGAGCAAATATTTGGTGACAGAACTAGATGTAGAAAGTACTGCCTAGCAGGAAAGTGTGAAGTATTCATAACGCTATGAAATACTACTCAAAATTCAAAGTTTTTTCACATTCCGTTGCGAACTTAAACATTGGGTTCCTGTCACAGAAATTTCTGCTGCACTAGACACAATTTCTGGTATAAATGGACTTGCTTTCAACAGAAAATGGGACAGTTTTCAGAGAAAAAAGTAGGCCAATATATGAGTTAAATTGGGGCTTTTTTCAGCAAAGAGTTCTACAAACATGAAGTGATAAATGGCTTTACAAATTTTCTGTACAACAATAACAACTTCTTAATGAAAGTAATGAAAGAAACACATTTATGGGAAGGGAGAGAGGCTCTATACAGGTTGTAATACAGTAAAAACATTTTTGGAATTAAAAATAATGAAAACTACAAATTTTGTTCAGCTTCTAAATCTAACTTTGTGTTAGAGATCTGTCAGCAATATTTCCTTCCATGTATTTATGATATAACTCAAGATCCTGCCATGGGTTTGCTGCCTTATTAGGATAGTTTCATGAAATAATAAAAGATTAAGGATTTCCTAGGAATTCCTAAGTGGCATCTGATTTTTCAATAGCTTATATATTATTAAAACTGAGTATATCTTCTGGCTTGAATTGTCAATTTTACATGCAGTCATTTTGCTTTGTGTTAGGTGATTTGGTCAGTAGCTGGTCTGGTTGCTTTGCTTCCAGACCCAGATCAGCAGAGGATGGGAACCCCCACAGTCATGATCCAGGGATGGGCTGTGATGGCCCCAGGGAGATGCTCAATGTACCATTTGGTGAAAGCTTTCAAATCAATTAGCTACAGAGCAGATCATGAGTTTGCTAAGCTGGAGATGAAAAAGAAGTCTCTCCAAAATTTTACCTGGCATGAGGTTTATTGAGGTTTATTCCTGTGGGACAAACCCTATCCCAGCCTCCTTGGTTCTCCTTTACAAGGCAGTTTATGGGTGGCAGATGGAGACCACCGAGTTGTTACGTGGAGTTTCACACCTGTTCTCTCCCTGCATTTTAATTCTTGGGGAAAATGTTAGATGAAGGACATGGGCAGAGTGATCTCGGAGCTTGCAGACTTGGTTCTTGTATGTTCAAGTGCTTGATAGAGCTGGTTTGAGGTTAAAAAAGCTCCCTGGAAGTGGTGCTTAGCCAGCGCTTTCTCCCCACAACGCCTTGGCCACCCTTCAGGCTCCAGCCTGTGGCTTTGCCCCTCGGATCTAGGCATAGTTTCTAAGAAAGTTTTGAAAACCCATTCCAGAGCACATGCAATATATTCTTACTGTACAGCTTTAAAGGTGACCGCTGCACTTTCCCATCTGTGTCCCCCATCGACGCTGCAGCACATATGGTCCTCAGGCAGATGGTTCCGTATGAGGCAGTCATACAAATAGGGAAAAGATTCATTTTAATTAGGTGCCCGGTCCTGTCTCCGTGAAGTCCATGTCAGAATTCTCCACGCGTTGCACGGGGCCTGGTCCTGATGCTGCTAATAACTCCCCTGGATGGGCTGTGTTAATGCCCCCTTGTCCAGAAGGCCACCAGATGTGCGTCCACATGTGGTGCGAGAGAAGGGCATTCCTGATGCTGGAATTCTGACTGCGGCCCCAGTTTATTTTCTCTAAAGTCTTGGTTGTCATTAGGGGGAGCAAAACTGAGAATGCCTTAAGCTACAGACCTGTGCAGGTGGTGCTGTCTGGCCCTACAGTAGATAGGCAGCCCGAGAAGTAACAACGCTCATGACACTGAAATTGGATATATAGATGTAAAGCATTAATGTTACATTAATGCGTAGAGCACGCTTGCTTTGTGGAATGACTGTGTCAGCTGCTGCCCATTTTTAGAAGCTGCTTTCTTGTTTCTTACAGTGAAGCAAACTTAGATTACCATTCTAAATGCTAATAGGCAGAATGCGTGAGATTTAACAAAATAAAGTGAATTTATATGTAGATTGTGACATTAGTATTTAATTATGTACCCATCATAACACTGATGAGGCATGCTGCTAAATATTGGTGCACTGAAGTGAAAGCTTATCCTTAAAGAGTAGGTATATTTTACTTACTTTCCTCTTTCCTAATCTGTTTAAATAACAGGATTGATTATAGGTTGTTTACCAGTATTCACCTATTATTGCTTCCTTCGTGCTGTATGCCAGCTCAGGTTTGCATCACAGCCCACGAAGCTCAGAGGAAAGCTGTGCTTCTCCTTTGGTGAGGCACTAAATATGATTCTGTGAATCTTACATTTTATCAGACCCAGTTAAGTTTTAGGTTTGATTTTTGTTATTATTATTAAAAAAAAAAAGAACAGTTACTACTGGTTGCACTTTTTTTAACCTTTCATTTTCTCTCCTTTTTTTCAGACTATGGAAACCCCCAAATATGAGCTGGTTATAGAAGCTAAGGACATGGGTGGTCTTGATGTGGGATTAACTGGCACAGCGACTGCCACTATTCTTATTGATGACAAAAATGATCATCCTCCTGAATTTACCAAGAAGGAGGTAAGAATTTGCCATCTGTGTTCTATAAAACATTGCATGGGGTTGTACTTGGCTTGTTTCTAAACATAAAAAGTCACTTAAGAGCAGAAAAGGATAGAGTGTTGCTTTTTCTAGCAAAAGCTGAATTAATTTGAAAATCCATGATCAAAAATGTAGTATAGGACTGTACCAGCCACTAATGCATCTCCAGCTCTGAGGCACTGATTTGTCAAATATCCTGCTGTTCTAGTTCTTGTTCTTCAGCCCCAAGATCTCCATAATGTTCATTACCTTGATTGTTTTGTCCCTGTCCCGTATATCTTTTTAGCTCAATGAGATGCGCGTTCTCCGAGCTGCACCTTTCTTCTTTTATGTTACTAAATTCATCTATACCATTTCCACAACAGAGTGCGACTGCAAGGTAGAAATTCATGCCAAGGGGATATTATTGCAAGGTTGCCCAGCAGGATGAAAATCTGTAAATGATTTTTGCTAGTGGGAACTTTCTCCCTTGGCTCCTGCGGGGGGAAATAGAGAGTTTTCCTCTTGTCTATATTCTAGCTGAGGGCTTTTGATGATAGGCAATATGGATGAAAGCAACATATTTTGTCATGTCCTCAGTACTTCACCTGTGAGACAGCTAGCGTTGACAGTTCTGTAATGAAAACTGTAGCCCAAAAAGCTTTAAATTTCACTATGGGTGAAGTTTGCAAGCCAAGTTTTTGCCCTGTAAGTTGAATTTCATTGAACAGTTCTGAAAAGCCAGGGGAAAAAAAAAAAAGAAAGAAACTCAGACACAAGATGTTCACTGCCCTCAGGAGAATGTGGTATTGCTGCAGCAAAGTTTCTGGTCTGAGGCAAAGCATCTTCCAGATTTCCAGCTCTTCCCACACTGCTCCTTTCCCTCCCCTCCATTTGTTATTTATCTGTTTTTTTTTTTTTTTCCCTCCCTGGCACCTGGAGAGAATTAAAGCCTAACAAGAATTTTACCTAATAACAGCTGCATTTGGATTTTGCCATAAAAGTTTCCTGAAGTTGTTCAGTTTAAAGGAATATTCCCAAAAGATGAGAAGTAAACACTAGGGGTAGTGATTTTAAGATAATTTTAGAAGAAGTAAGTGAAAGCCTATTGTTAAAAGTCTTATTTTTCTCCTTCGGGTATGCTTTTTTTCTTATTTTTATAATGTATTTTCCTGGCCTAATTTTAGCCATTTGACAACAGATTATTTTGAAACAAATTACTGCAATTTTACTTGAATAATTATACCTTTTATAAATGCAAATTGGATAACCAGATTAAAAAAAGAATGAAAGGGGAATTAAAAGAAAAAAACAACAAGAGTAAGAAATAAGAAACAATGGCAATTTTGCCAACAGGAATAAGAGTTTTTGTTAATCAGAGGCAATAACTGTAATTACTTTTAGCAAAATTTGTTGGCAAGACCATTTCAGACACCTGAAAAGCAACATGAAGAGCCTGATCCAAGCCTTTCAAGTAAATAGGCCCTAACTAAGTGGCTTTGATGAAGCTTTTAATTCCCTTAGGGTTCTCCTTTAGGTCAGGCCCTTAATGCCCTGAGAGCTATATCCTGAGAACCAGTAGCTCAAGTATGTATAAAATGTATTATTTTAGCATTATGGAACATAATTAACAATACGTAAGGACAAGTCAATTTGTTTAGAAGCAAGAAGTAATTTTTTTCATCATCATTAATGGCAGTTCATGTCATTCAGAGTACTGCATATATGAATTTCCAGGCTTTTGCCTTTTGCAGAAATCTATTTTAATCATGCATCCTGTTTGCCTTAATGATTTTCTGTAGTAATTTGGGCTTGCTTGTTGAAAAAAAAAAAAAAGAAATGGGTGGCTGCTTGAATCCTAAATTCGCTGTTAGACAATGTCTATTTCTGGAGAAATTCAGAACCTCTTAGAATTTTCAGTCATTGCTAGTGAAAAGTACTCTGTACTCCCCCAAAATAGTGTTTTCAGTACAGAATTACAACAACAAGTGCGAACCAACAGTATTATATAGCTGTCTTTGAAAAGCCTGGTTTTACATGTATTTCTTACACTCTGTATGACATATAAATTTTCCTGTTTAGACTTATCTCTCTCTTTTTTTTTTTTTTAATACATCATGACACTGCTTTGAACCTTTCACTATAATTCAGAGGTGGTAATGACATCACAGTCTTCCTCTTACCTTACTAAATGGTATGATTAGTCTGTGGATAAAGCAGGAAAAGTCAGACTTCAGGGGTATGTTATCAGCTCCCTTTTCAGAGATTATATGTGCTCTATGTAAAATACAGAGTTTGGGGAAATGGAGAACATCTATTAATGAAGATAATGCCACTTTCTTTGACTTACTGCTTAAAGTAACTAGCTATTTTATTTAAATACCAGTGTGTGTAGGTATATGTATTTAAATCCTAGTGCAATACTATTGATGTGAAGAAAACTTGAAAGAAAAGACTTATTCTAGCAGATAAGTTTTGAAGTAGAAACCTCACATACAGTAAATTTCAAACTGATTCTTCTATTTACTTTGAGATTAGCTGCTTTCTTTTGTATCGGATTCTTTTAGTATTGATGAGTTTCCCACCTCTATTCTTTCTCCTTAAAGATATTTTCCAGCAGTGCAATTTTCTCTTTTATGAAACAAATGCCTATTTACCAGCCTGTGTTTTCTTCTGACAGTATAATTTCTGTCTAAAATAACTCTGCCTTTATCATTTGCTGCTGATACAGCTCAGTTAAGCCAAATTTTTAATATGTTCTCTTTGCCTGTAAACACGGCAGCTAGCTCCATTCCTGATCTGACATGATGAAAGTCAATGAAGTAGATATGAGCTGGATTCGGTTCTAAATACTGTTTCCCCCTCGCACTTCACCGACGATGGGTTTTAGTTTTGGACTGTGGCCTGACCTCTCTCTTTTTTTTTTTTTTTTTGTTCTCCCCTTCAGGAGCTGACTTTACTGTGTATTTTTGAAACAAGTTGTTTGTGGATCTACCCCTAAGCAGCGATGCTTGCTTGTTTACCCCTATTCGCTTGTGTTTTTAGGAGGCCAGTTCCTTTCACACCTATTCAAAATACACATTAATGGGCTTTATTTGGTGTTTTCAGGAAGGTCTAAGTGCTCCTTTGCTCCTGTACACAGTTTTGCAGTAGCCTCTAGTGGTTTTATGTGGATTTTGCTGGAAGACAGGATGGTCACCTAGTGAATCTCTAGTTCCACCTGGGCTTCCTGCATCCCCCAACCATGCAATTCTCCTGCAGTTGTGGTCTTCATGCCCAGGGAAAGAATTCATAGATGGTGTGTCGGGGTGTAATCACAGAAGATGTTGAGCAGCTGGGCTGTGATCCAGCAAAGCACTTCCATTAGCTTCAGAGGAATTGCTTAAGCCCTTGAGGTTAGAAGCCTGTGCCAGGCACTTTGATGGGCTAATGTATTAGACATCGCTTTGTGGGATTCAGCCCAGTTAATTATCTTGCTACTGCCCCATCGGTATGGACATCTCTCAAAATATCTGCCTTGTTCTGTTTCACATACGTACTTACCCCTACTGCTTGTAACAGCATCCGAGCAGTGCAAAAATCCATTCAGACTTGCAAACAGTGCCCTGTTCCCACTGGGGCTTTAATAGCTTCATTTTTAATACCTGAAAAGAGCAGTGTTTCAAAAGCTTCTCCAAAAATCCTCAGGTGAGGTAACAAGGTCTGCTCTTTTAAATATCACAGTGGCCGGGTTATCCTGCCAGGTTTAAATTACAGAGAATGAAAATAGAGACACTTGTGAATTTAGTGGCCTTTTACAGGAAATTTTTAAAATTTACAGTCCAGTTTCTGTAATATGGAAGGGTTTTAAAATGAATGTTATGAATATACGTAGCATTCACAACATATATGAGTATACTGTATGCAACATGTATTTTGTAATCGCAAAGAACACGTCCTTTCCAGTGCGTTAAAGCCTTAGGCTCAGTTTTTGTTCAGTAATAAGGGAGTCGTTGTGTGAAAGTTAATCATAAAGCAAATAACAAGGAATTGATCAATCCTGGAAAATCTGATATCTGACTTTTGTTCTGTAGGAACAGACAAACTGTTTAGGACTGAGTTAGCTAAGACTGAGGATGTGCTGGTGGTGCTAAGCAGGGGTTCTGTACTCAGCACATTAGGGAAAAATAGGATGGTTTTCTTGTGTCACTTTGTAGCAAAGGGCAACAGACCGCTGTGGTTTGTGCCTACAAAACAGTGATTTGAGACTATAGATAATGTTGGTGGAAGATGATTGGGATTTGCACTATAGCATCTATGGGGAATTGTAAGCTGGTAAACACTTCTCATGGTTCTGGCCTGCCTTCCCTAAGACCCAAGGCAGGAAAACCCAAATAGTTTCAATAAGAAGCCATGAGAGTTTCACCCTCTTCTGCCTTTGCTACTTCCTCCACAAGGAATAGTGCAGAGAATTCTCCTTCTGGGAGAACTCCCAGAATTTCATCGGTGGAAAATGTATGCTCAAAAAAGGCATTCACAGAGCCCATTTACTTCCCTCTCCCTTCACTTCTGTCCTGATTTCTTTAAAGTATCTGTTCCTAAAGGAAGAGGTTTCCATTACTCTTCTTTAATAGTACATATATATATATATATATTTATATATATACACATTTTTTTTCCTGCTTGGTATAGGATGAGTTGTGTTTTCTTAGCAAATTCCATCAGGAGGAGGAGAGAAGAATGAAAATTCTGTAACTTAATAGGATTCTTCTGCTTCCTACCTAGTTCTCACACCTGCCCTTCATCACAGCTTTGGGACAGCAACATGTCCCTAGTCACAAATTGGGAAGTAGCGGGATCTGTCAATGTGCTCCCGGTTTCACAGAGGAAAGAGAGAATTCATTTGGCCAGGGAACAGTCTCATTCTTGAGACAATCTCTCATTCTGCCACTTCCCATCCTCACCTTCGACTTCATCCATTTCTGGCATAAAGTAATATAAAATAGAAAGGCGTTCTGTCACATCAGGAGATTAAGACTTGGGAAAATATTTCTCATATTTTAAATTTTATGAATATATGATCTTTGAAATGACTTTTCCAGTTAAATAAAGAAGCTTGCCTCCTGTGAGCGGAATAAAATTCATATAATTTGACAAAACATCACCACAGTGAAATCTGAGACATTTTAGCACAGTGAGTCTTAAGTGAAAAATATGATTTGCTCACATTTTGGATACCTACTGATAAATGGTTTATAAAAGAGTAATAAATGACTAATGTGAGCTTTAATAAATGATTCATCAATTCCTATAGAGACCTGTAAGTGAATAGGTTGCTTGTCACTGTGATTTATGATGACTTCCAACACTGTCTCCTGATTCAGTTATGCTATCCATTGGGGTAAAACAGCCCCTGGAGTACAATATGTATCACCGTCTGCTCGTGGTTCAAAGAGGATATGAGACTTTCGGAGCACCATCTGGAGAGATTTATTTTTCAACTCAGGCTGCCGAGAAACACACTCATAGCTCAGAGAGTCCCTGTTTTGATTCCTGGTACTGGCCAGATCATATTGAGGACCAGCTACTGAACTAAAAACACTGTTTAGGTTCCTCCTGGGTGTCTTTTCCATAATTCTGTTCCAAAAATGACTCTCTAAGACATGATACTGTTATTTGCTGTGCTAGACATATTTTACAGATGGGGATCAGTTCTGCTCATTCTGCTTGCACATTTAAAAACAACAAATCTTTTCACCTTTGTCAGTGATCTGAAAGTCAACCCTGATTCCTCCTTTTTTGTATCACAGGGTGTGGGTAGCCCTCTGCTTCTGCCTCTCCTTTTCTCTGTGGGTCACATTTGTGAGCTGAATCCAGGACTCTACCTTTGCATTAATGATGCATGAAGAGACAGTTCCTATTGCCTCCTGTAAACCTGTTTCTTTTGGAGAAATCGCTAAAGGAGCAAGAGAAAATCAGCTAGGGCTGTGGAGGTGTGCAAAGCGAAGCAAAAATGTGCTGTTCTTTGGTGAACAGATGGGTCAGGAGCCGGCATGGCCAAGGCACCAGCCCTCCCTCACTTTCCAGCTGGGAAGGAGATTGGGACGTGAACCAGACTGATGAGCAGGAGCCGGTTGCAGGTTCAGCAAGGCAGTGGTGACATCCTCAGTCTGCTTTCCTGCTTTTATGTGCACTCTCTCAGAGTGGTTCATAAACACTGGCATAAAAAGCAGCTTCCCGATGGTTGAGGATCATCGTAGATCAACTCCTTGGTCATCCTTGTTCTTCCTGGAGCTGTCAACAGCCAACCAGGTCTCTGAAACTTACCCATTAGAAACCGTCCACATTAGATGAATTCTTAGGCTGTTTAATTCAGCTTTTCATCCTCTTGGAGCAGTCCACTGACACACCTGACATAGCTGAAGCTTCAGGTGCCCAAGAACCTCTTTGGAAACATAGGAAAGGTGTCACCTGCAGTATATTTCATATGTGAAAGGCAGAGTTCAAAGAAAAACTTCTCTGGTCATGGAAAATAGATTGAAGGAGACCAAGGTGGAATTGCTCTTCCTATGTCATCCTTGAAAGGCGTCCATCTCTCTTGTTCTTAAAATATGGAGGATCAAATGCCCCTTGAATCTATTTCTGCACAAATCTTAATGCTGAGAAAATTCTGCATAGTCTAATCTGAATTTCATTTCAAGATGATGACATCCTCTCTTGTCCCCACAGATACGTGGGACAAGTTAATACCCTTCCTGTCTTTTTATTCTTGTGTAGTCAGGGCCATGCATGGAGAAGACACATTTGTAGTTCAGGTTATATTCTTTATTTCTTAAAATAAATGAGAACACTTTTTTGATACCTATGATGCTCATTTTTCTCCATAAATATTCAGACATTGTGCTTGGTGAATTGAATACAGAAGAGCTGAAGTTGTCCCATAATTGACTTTTTTGTATTCTTTCATGTTTAAGCCAGGACAAAGATGAAGATGTATACGTGTTTCAGCTAGAGTCCATTTGCAAAGTATCTATTAATTTAGTTTAGAAAGTATCTATTAGTCAAAGTGAAAGCTATTTATTAAATCCTTGTGAAAGGAAGCCATCTAAATGGTGATTAACTTTTTTTTTTCCTAAATGAAGGCTGTGAGCATTCTGTACTCATTGCAAAAATAACAGAGTATTTGAAATTTACATTGAAGTTCTCATTTAAACGGTACCACTTTATGTGTAGTAATTAGTCATCACTCTGAGTCATGGTTTAGAGCTCTAGGCATTGACAGTTTTCTTAACTGTTGTGATATACAGAGCATATTTTCAAAGTCACCTACGCCTTTTAGGAATTTAAGTTTCTAAATAACATGGGCATTCAGACATTTTTTCAAAAAAAAAAATTTAATATTTAAAAAAAGAGATTAGTGGACTTTAAAAGGGGGCATAAACATCTAATTCCTGATGGAGTTTAAAAAAACTGTTTTTAGGTGCATAGGTTATTTTGACTTTAAGAGCGATAGGATCCCACACGTCTGTCTGCCTTCTAAATCTTATTGCTTTCAAATACCTTGGAAAAACGCCTGTGATTAATAGCAGCATTTGTTAGTGTTTCTGAGCTGTACTGTGATGGTACCAGTCTAAGGACATCTGGATTACTTATTTAAACAATCTGGCTATCTGGATAATGAAATTAGGTATTTATTATTTTTTCACCTTGTTCAATATTGTGTGTCTGTTCTTATCAGAGTTAGCTGGCTTTGAGGTTTCCTGTGCAACGAGAAATGCCCAGCACCACTCAGGATGGAAGTACCAATGCCAGCTGTAGCAATGCAAATGAGAGAGGAATGATTTTAGGGAGAGGAAGAAAAACAAATAATGTTTATTCTGTGTAGTGAGTAAAAGAGGGGACCGTTTAGCAAGAACAGCGTTTGGAAGACCCGTGTTTCCTGTGCTCATCCAGATTCATACTGTGTGCATAATAATTTGTATTCATGTGGCTTTCAGTGAGCTATCTGCATAACCAGTGTAAGCACTTTGTTCAAGAACTTCTGCAAAATATGTTTAACACTGAGTCCATCCACTTATCACATAATTAGAGCTGGATACACTGCATAGCAGTCGGCAGCAGACTTCTACATTTATCTTCACTTGTGAGGGGTGAGTTCATTGCTTTGTTTCTCTTCACCAAGGTCATGAAATACATGAAGTTGTCTGTTTAATCTCCAGATAAACACATTTCAGTGGTACATAAAACAACAGAGTGCCTGCTTTATAGTCTGAAAGCAGCTGAGAAACACTCGTATAAGTACAGGAAAGGTTCTATGAATAGAAATGATCATTCAAACAGTGTGAAATTGGGGAGGAACACAAAGGCTCTTCACCGCTGCTCCAGAGCTGATCTTTTTTTTCCCGTCTTTCTTTTCTCTTCAAGTCAGCTCCCGTAATAACTTGTATTTTTGCCAGTCCTTTTCTTTCTCTCTCTCTCTTTTTCTCTGTCCCTTCCCTGCCCTGAGTTTCGTTGCCTTGATTAGTTATCATCAGCCGATCTGAGCAGTCCTGATGGGAAGCTCCGTGTGAGTCCTTGCCTTTGGTAGCCCCTAGCTTGTGCTCAGAAGGTCAGCAGCACCTCGGTGGTAATAACAGCAATTCTCACTGCAGCTGGTAAATTCTCGCCACAAAACCATTCCAGTGCTGACTATCCTCTGAAGACTTCTTCCATCTGCTTCTGCGAACAGCAAATATCCAAACACTGTGAGCAACAAAAAAAGCCATTAAACCCGCAATTTATTGCTCTCTTCTATAAGAAGTGAAGGTTAATATGCTTCCTCAGTGTGGTCTATGAAGTGTGAACTTTACCATAGATATTAAGTTCTGAATTACAAAGCAAACAGTAGCAGTAAGAGTTGTGACTACATCAAGCACAGATAAGTTTGGGGAAGTAACTAGGTAGTAGAAATTAAAGAGGAAGGAAAGCTGAAAGAGAGGCTCTTGAGAGAAGCACAAGCTAAACAAAGATAATGGAATGTCTGCAGGCCTATTCTTGGACCACTTATTCCGGGAAACTCTGTAAACGTAATTATTAGCACTCATTGCCAGGAACGGCCAGGAGATTTTTGAATTAAACCTTTTTCCCCTTCAATTGGAATTCTGTGGTTGCCTTCAAATCAAATTAGGACTGTTCTCTAGAGCTTTTGATTTTAATGTAAATTTTAAAATTGGACTCTCTTACCTGAAAAATTCCATCCTTTTTTTTTTGTTTTTGTTTTGTTTTCCCAGTGTTGAGCAAGGGTGGTTTTCTAGCACATTGTCCCCAAACTGCTTCAGGAGTCCCACCTGCAACACTGAATGGGGGTGGACGGCACTCCAAGTTTAAAATTAGCTTTACACAAACATTTCCATGTCCGGTTTTTAAGGAATGCACCTTATATGACTGTAAAATCCTGTTGACTGAAATGCTGAGCTCTGTATGCAGACACACTGGTTTCCGTACAGGGCGTTCATTGCAAGGTGGCTCCTAAATCCTCATTATTTCACTTTCATCACCCTAGGTGGTAGGTGGAAGTAAAGTGGTGGGCACTCTCTGAGAAATAGATTGCCAGATCTGATCTTGGAGGACTAGACAGCAGAAATCTCTGTGTCTTGAAGGGACATTTATTTTATGCACATGAAGGGTTACAGCTCCTCCGCTACACAATGTGGAATCTTAACAGAAATGCTAAGAACTCCAAATCTCCTTGGCTGACACAGCACAGCTGATTTGAGGAGTAATACATTGAAGAATTGTTAGATGTTGGCAAAATATCACTCCTAATCCCATGAGTTAAGAAACCCACACTGTTAAAATGCCTCGAGTATCTGTAGGAGTTCTATTTTATAAGTAGGATTAAACAAGATAACACACTATAGATCTTAACATATTCAATTTGCACCAGACAAAACCCTATTTAATAGCAATTACACAATATGTGCTGCCTGGTATAGGAGTTGTAGTTTATATGAGCAGAAGGGATTTATAAAGCTGGAGTGCGTTCATTCAAGAGTAACAGTTATATGACTGCTTAGGTCATTCCACCAGAGAGAATTTTGTGATCAGTTTATCAAACTCTTCACTGACAAGTGAGATTTTAAGATTTTTATCAGCAACGCAAAAAAAGATTTGGCTACTACAAAATTTGCTAACCATCTGTGCATACGAATCAAAATGTCAGGATTATTTAGACAAAATTTCTTTTTTCTTTCTACTCTGGAACATTAAAATACTGAACCAATAAAAATCAACATGCTAAAAGGAGCTGTACATTTATTCAAGTAAAATTGTTGGTAAGTGCCTATGAAAGAGACTCATTTGGAAAGCAATAAAATTCTGTAGGGCTGATCATCTCCTGAACTTACTGGAATGAAAATGGTGTTGATACATACAAAGGAAAAAAAAAATTGGGATTCATACAGAACTCTTTGCAGTTATGGCCTCAGTTGAAGAAAATGGCTCAGGAGTGTAATTTATTCAGATCTTTGCACTTTCTACTTTTGGCTTATTTCCAAGACTTGTTTGCCTTAGAATCCCAGATGCTTATTTGCTTAAAGGGTAGCCCTTTCTCTAGCTGGCTGTCTAGCAGTCACTTATTATCTATTTGTTTTTACAAATGTTTTCCCCTGTGTTCCTGGTCCATATGTCACAAGCAAATGTATAATCCCAAAGCTACAGACAATATTAACTTGATCCTCACTTTCCTCTTTTACTTTTTGAGTCCATATGAAAAATCTCCACGTCTTAGCTGGTTACTCCTGTGCTCCCCTCTGTAGCCAGTCCTTACGAATTTGTGTTTGAACTCCCATCCTCCTGCTTCTGCAGCATTTTTAGAGATTTTTCTCTTTTCAATTCTCTGCATACAGTGGAAGATTTCTAACAGTTGCTTGTTGGTCTTGTCTGCTTGGAATCATTGTCTTCTTTATGCATTATCCTGCAAAATCTCCTTTGCCTGCGTCATCTTTCTCTTTTTAAAAAAATATTTGTTTTCCTATGGTCTTTCTCCCTTCTAAACCTGCTATTTAGATAGCAGCCAATAAGGAACCTTCTCTGAGTTGTAGTAATTGCCCTTAATTTTTCTTTCATCTCCAAAGCCTTTGAGTCTCTCACTGATTTTCAGAGCCTAAACCTCTTCTAGCATCCCTTCAATGCACCTCTGCGCCTGTTTCCAGTTCCTACGTCCGACTAAGCTGCACCAGGGCTATTTCAAGTGATGTATCCAATGGTCTTTTTAGGCTAAGTGCAAAATCCTCTTTTTTTCTTTTTTCGTATTCTTGTTGCTTTCTTTATTGCTTTTTAATATGAAAACTATTCTTCTCATAATACTTTCTAAAAGTAGTAAGTATCCCCATGTTTTTCCTCCTGTAGTGTTTCCTTAGGAAGATCTTCCTTTTTCTGTTCCCTGATGCTGTCCCCTCCTCGTCAAACTCTGCATTCCTCCAAATTTCTGCTTCCCCTTGGGAACCACATTTATGTTTTTGTGGCCTAATCTGAGCGTTTGCATAGAACTCTGACCAGGTACCCTCATTGCCTTCCTTCTATAAACTGAGTCCCGTCACTGTCTGCTTCCACACATCTTCTCATTTTTCCTTTTATACTTTATTTGCTCCTCTGCAGCTCATTTGTTTTGACTGCCTTCACTCACAGAGGCCAGCAGTGCCTATATGTTATGTTGCTCTGTCAGATGTTCTTAGATCAATGATTTTTCTTCATTTAAAAGAGTGATGGTTAGGAGGATGCTCTTGTCCTCAACAAGTTTAAAGGTTTGAAAGCAATTCTTTGGTTCAAAACAAAGTTTGGAAAACCTGGGGAGTTGCTGGAGAAACTTTCAAAACACACACAGGAAAAATCAATCCTGCTAAATAAGCTGAAATCTAAACCTACATTTCTTTTTTTTTTTCTGAAATAATACCAGAGAAAAAGATTTTTCAATAGCAAAGACAATTTTAGCAGCCTGTATGCGAGCTATGGCTCCCATCCAGTGTGCTCTGTGTTGTGTGGACGCAGGATTGGACTATAATGTAAGTCTGGATATTATGCATGAGCATATGTATATACAGAGAAACACAGGCCCACAGATGTTTGTCTACCTAAACTGACGACCAGATGTTTTATCATTCTAAAATTGCATTTTCGAATATGGATTCAATCAAAAATGAAGTTTGATTTGCTTTTACTTGCTTCCTGGAAAATAACCCTACTAGCATTTGAAAGCAGAATGCTCTATACTTGACTAATTGATCCAGCATTAAACTAAGCTAAGAAAAAAGTGCGTGTTTGAAGACAAATGAAGGGCATGTTTTCTAAGGTAGCAGCTATGACCTTTTCAAGTTTTCCATCTCAAATAATAATTGAAGCCATGAGTAAATAAATCCAACTTTGCCTGCAGATGTTGAGCTCCCTAATGTCCTTTTATTCGAACATAGCTCCTGCCTGATATTAATGGCAGCAGCACTTTTATCATGCCCCATGCTGGGCCTGTCTGGTAGTCTCCAGGAACTGTTTTCTTTCCTCTAGCTATATGATTAAAATGCAGTTCCAATCAATAAATCCGTACAGTTTCTGTCAATGGTAAGTGTTTGCCTAGGGGTCTTCTGTGTCCCAGCAGTATTTTTTTCCTTCAATTCCTCGGTATTCACTAGAGAACCAAATTACAATAAGTCTTGTTTACCTCGGCTGCCTGGCGAGGTTGTTTGTGGTCCGCGTGCTGGACCTGCAGGAGCAACACAGCACGTGGGGAGCTGGAGATAGAGATGTTGGCAGTGAGGCTCCTCTCCATACTGGGTTCCAGCATTGCCCCTGTGAAGTCTTTTCTTGAGGAAGATTAAGTATTTAAGCTTGATTTGTTTGCCATGATAGTGGGAAGCAGGGTGGGCTGGATTGCATGGAGAGAGCTCGCGTTCGGGCACTGAATTTTGGCTCCAGTTCTCCTCTTTTCCAAGAGGTCGGTGCTGCCCGTGTTCCCTTTTCCTGAACGAGGACTGTCTCGTTTGATCTCCAAGGCAATATGTGAATAACTAGATGACTTTTGATGCTCTTTGCCCTGGGGCTAATTGTATGCTTTAATGTACTTGCTAAAAATGAAATGTTAAAGATATCACCAATTGTGCTTTTAAAGGAAAAACAGCAGTTCGTATTGTAGTCTTAACGTCTTATTTCCCACGGTGAAGCTTTCTGAAAGTCAAAATATTAGTTTTGAAAAGATGACGTCTGCTGCAATCTCACCTGTTTTTATATTAAATTTGCATGTCATTTCTGTAAACAGCTGTAGCATAGAAACAATGAAGTAATTGTACTCAACTAATATGTTTTTTCATATCTCGTCTTTGTGTTATGGAAGGTGCAGGAGAAAGGCAGCGTTCCTGGCTGAATTAAGTGAAGGTCGTATGTGTTTCCGTGCATGTGTGCTGCCAAGAAGAGCACCTAGTAGTTTTTGTAAAAGGCTGCCTTCGAGGGGGTAGCTGTCTATAAATGCAAACAGACGAGGTATTCGTCAGCAGGAACAAATGCATTCAGCTCCATGTTGCACATCTGAATTATTTATTCGGAAATAATAAGCGTGGTTTGTCAACACTTGCACTCAGTTCTTTGTGTAACATAGTAAAGCTATTGAAATGTTCTTTCTGGACTAATCTGTAATTATTCAGTGAGCACCATGATCGCTTTTAACTGCCCAGAGTCCAGGCTATAGGTTGAAGCTCACTTATTCCATAAACTTATTTTTCTTAAATTCATGAAGTATGGGCAGCATTACAAATGTTAATGCTGCTATTATAGGATCATAATTTAAAAATACCAGTGTTCTCAAAGGGCTCCAGCAGTGTGTCATTTCCCTGCTTTATTAAAATGAATGAACAGATGTACAATTTTTTTTCTGCTGAACTATCATCTAAATTCATAAGCTATTTCTCATGTGTCTGAAATCCAAGTTGGTTTCGCATTTTCTTTGCCTTAGAAAAAAAAATTCGCTCTCACATTTATCACTCTGGGGATATAAATGAGAAGTATACTCTCCATTCACTTTAGACTAATATCCTCGGTACTATTTAAATCCCACCTCTTCACGGCTATTCAGCAAAACGGAGGCTCATGAACATTCCGGATCTGATCGGAAAACTCCCTTGCGGGCTGTGTAGGAGATGGGCAGGAGGCTCCGAGGACCCCTCTGCTCTCTGTGACATGAGGAGGTGGCAAGGGGATGCCCTTCAACTTTTGGGTTGGCATCAGTGATGGTGGAAGCTATGGAATTTCTTAGTAACAATTTAGGAAAAAAAAAAAAAGAGGAAGGGTCAAATAGCAACTGGGATGTTGGATGGTGATGAGGCTGGGTGTAATTGCAGGGAAAATTGTGGCTAAGGAGCACAGGGCAGCTGGCTAGGATGGGTTTCTTCATCCTACAGCAGCCTCCAGCATGGCAGGTGCTCTCTGGAAGTGCTTAACAAACCGGACAACGCAGAGATTTGATGGAATAAAATTTTGGAGGCTTAAAAGAACATGAAACAGACACGTTGCCATGGGAAAAAATGAGTATAAAGCTCGCAGACGGCGTGCTCGCAGCCTATCGTCCCTCTCACTTTCTGGCAAGGCTTGTGGGCAATGTAAGGAGGAGATTTTGCGCTAATTCCATGTGAGAAGCGAGTGGATAATATGCCTTGGGGGGGCTGGCAGCATTTCTTCTGCAAACCCTGTTTCTAAGGGCTTTCTTTGTAAATGAGCTGCAAAAACACTTGATGGGTTTGAAGTTGACAACAGAATTCTCAGCCCCAGATTGTTTTGTTTAGTTGTTTAGTTGTTGTTGTTGTTTTCCCTGATAAAAATCACTTTGGCAAAGAGAAAAGTGAAACAGAATGTGAATCAATCTGCTTTCTTCCTTTCATAGTGGCGCTGGAATTTAAACGCAGGCCTTTAAACACTGCTTTGCCCGACATTTCGGGAATATCATGAAGGAAGGGTTGAGGTTTGCAGGCAAGCATGATTTTCTTTGGTCTAGGTCCTTCCCTGCTGTGTCAGGGACCGTTTGCACCTATGGGGCTGCTCAGTGAGAGCTTTGGGTTCACTAACCGAAGCAGAGGGATTGCAGCTAGAGCAAGCATTTCTGCACAGGGGACTTTGCTGCTTCTCCTCGTGTTTCTTGGCAGAGTGGCCAAGTTGCAGGCAATCTCAAAATGATTACGTTTGGCCGTGCTAGTTATGCTGTTCCCGTTCCCTTTCAATCCTTCCCCGTGTCGAGTTCATAAATACTTCCCCCTCCCCTTTCCTCATATTTTCTGGCCAAAAGAGAGTACGACCAGCTGAGAAAGGAAATGTCACAGGCATCATTTTCATCGTTCCTCTGCAGCAGGGAAAACAAACGTGATTTTGCAGTCAGGCCCCGTAGCTCTAAAGGCACCAAGCCTGCCCTGCAGAAGAGTCCTGCGCCGTGGGGAGCCTGCGCCTGGGGCCTGTGTTGGGCCCCTCCGCGCTGTCTCTCGGTTTGGGGCACAGAACACGTGTCCTGTCAGCAGTGCAGTGAGCTGCGTGGAAGCTGGGCAGCGCTGCTCTTAAACGCTCAAAAGCCTGTGCAAGTGGTTGGGTGTCTTCTGTTGTGCATAGGTTCTTGGGTTTGGAGTATCTTGAAGTCTTAAGGGGGAGGAATCTCAGGATATCCTCGAATCCCTCTCTTCAATCTGTGTAATGTCTGTGTATTCTTTGAGAGCCGTGAAGCTCCTCCATCTCCGCAGTCTCCCAGGAGTCCATCCCAGGGCTATCCATGTCCCTGCTCCGCCTCACCTAAGCCCTGCTATGAATCTTCCTCACCTCCACTGAGGCCCATCACTCCTTGACTTTGTCCACCACCAAGGTGGAGGAGGGATGGGTCCTGGGTCTACCCCAGCCCTGCCTGCCTTGCTATGCCCTCAACCTCCTTTCCTTGGCTTGCTTTGGGGTGGCATTGCTGGGCACATGGGTGAACTGCCTCGTCGGCCCCGCGTCCTTGCGCTCCGGGGTGCGCATGTCCTGCGCCTCCGCGGCGCTGCGGTGCTTCCTTGGCCGTGCCTCTGCTCCAGCAGCGTAGCGAAGCGACAGCACTAACATCTGCTGAGCGTGGCTTCTGCTTTCGTCCTCACTGCGGGAGGGGAAGCACATACGTGTTTTGAGCATTGTGATGTGGAGGAGTTTTGCTGGTGTTTATTTTCTTCTATACATGTGGTTTCATGTCTAGTACAATGAGTTTAATTATATCATTTGAAGGTTTGTGTTTTATTTGTTTTGGGTTTTGTGACAGAATAGGCTGAGGATGTTTCATACTCCATTGGGTGTGGGTAAGCACTGGTTAGGGAGCTGTATGTCATATTTAGGCACACTGAGATCTCCACATCTCCCTGCTAATGCACCGAACTTCTGACCTGCAATTATCCCGCGGTTCCTATTTTGGGCTCCTCTTAAGCGGAGGGAGCCTGACAGCTGTGTCGAATTTTGTGCTGTGGGCAAATGTGCACAGGGGCTTAGGAGGAGATGCATCAATCCCAGAGCTAGTCCAGAGTGACTTTCATTAAGAGAATGTTTTATAAGCATGTAGCATTTTTCATTCCAAAGAACCCCAAAGGAACGTGCAGAAAATGGATCCGCTCTGTGGGCAAGCAGAAGATTAAATTGCAACTTTCTGCTGCTTGCGGGGAGAAAGGAAACGTTTCCTTCATTAAGAGGTCCTACCCAGGCAAGTTGTTTTATTTTCTAAAGAAGTGTTGCCAGTAACAGCTCGCCCTGGTCTTGTTATGCTCAAAGTCTTGTTTATGGGCAAAGGAGAAGAGCGAAGGAGAAGCACGCCTTATATACACAAAGACTTTGCTGCCAGTATCACTGAAATATCGTCCACGTCCAGTCTAACCCAAGAATAATCATTAGTCCTATATCTGATTATTACAGAAAAAAAATATATAAAAAATAAAAAGAATATTTCTATGTGGAGAATAAATTGGTCATAGGTGTCTTATGAAAAAATGCCCAAACGTCAGGCCTGAGGCCTCGCAAACTCAGTGCAAAGCCCCTGGTGCTGCCGCACGAGAGCCCAGCGCAGGCCCGGTACCGCTCTGTGCCCCCCGGGCAGGGGGGTTGAGCGTCCCGGTTTATGAGGAGGGGAGCGAGTGAGGGTGCCCTGATGCATATCCAGGGGTGCTGGGCGTTTGCATGCGGGTGGGATTAAATCTGGCAGCGCAAACGGGGCCAAGAGAGGGAAGCCAGAGCTTTTTCCAGAGCCCCATGCAGAGGGGAACCAGCAGAACCGCGGCAGAGCCATGAGAGTGTTGGGAAGCAAGCGGATGGTGATTAGAGAGGTTAATATACACGCAGCTCTTGCTCCCTCTGTTTTCCCCTCCAAGCTGAATGCCCCTGACTTTATGAGGCAAAATATCACAAGTAATTGAAGTTGCAAACCCCAGCAGAATATTAAATTAGAAATTAAGCAAAAATGCTCATCAGTGGAAGCACAGGAATTCTGGGCAAATTTTCTAATGTGATGCTAGAGCAATTGGAATAATTTTTTTCCTAACTGCTTCACTAACCAAATTGATTGAATTAGACGTGTGCTGTGGTGCTAGGTAACCCCTGACCCCGCGTGCTCGGGGTAATCAGGGGGGTAATCAGCCCAACCGGGATTGAAGCTCCCAAGGAACAGGAATATTTTAAGGTTCAGGGAGCCTACGCTGGGCATTAATCGGATGTCTTCAGGGTTGATTGTAAATCCTAAAGACCATCAAATTGATGCAATATGGTTTAATTCACTAAAAATTAGGTATCTACATGCTAATCACCAAGCTGAATATCTGAAAGTGATTGCTTTGCTAGTAAGTGTTGAAGTCAGGTGTCAACGCTTTGGCATTTCCCACAGTTTGGTAATAAATATAATGATCAGCGTCAGCACAAAAGTAGCATTAGCCAGATTAAAAAAGATTTTGTTCTACCCTCCAATAGATTTCTTTTTCTTGCTGTTGGAGTTTGCAGCTCCATTGAAACTGTTCCTCATGTTTCAGCTCTAATTATGAGCTTACTCAGAGGCAAGAAATAGTATATGTTTCAGGCTACCTGCTAACACAGCATTATTCTCACTTCCAAGGGGAGAAAGAGTGGCTGCTTGCAGTGTATCACACAGCTGTGTGCAGAAATAAAGTGATATTTATTGTCCCTTAAAATGATTTCCCTTAGAACTGGCAAGCTCAGTTGAAAAGTCTGTAGCTAGATTTGGGTGTTTGGATGCAATTAATTACTGGTGTACTTGCTTCCTGTCCTTGAGAAGAGTTCAGTGTGGCAATTTTGATGCAGATATATTAGCATATTATGTGGAGATTTGCTTCAGAAGAAGGGGGAGCAGTCTTAAGAGAGAGGAATAGCACAGATGCTTAATAAACTAATTTTCTTCATACATGGTCTGATTTAATGAGCTTTCAGCTGTGTGGAGAAACCTTTTCAGTGTAAGCCATGCCCTACCAAACGCTTCTCTATCTTATTGGTCTCACCTGTATTTCCTGAGAATTGCACTTATTTGCTTTAGAAATTTTGTCTGCCTGGAATGGGAAGGGTTTCAGCTGTTCTTTGAGGATTTCCAAGCATATTGCTGGGACTGCGATGGAGAAATTCTAGAAATTCCAGACATCCCGTGGGGAGGAGCTGAGCTGTAGCGCGTCCTTGCTGGGCATTGGGCTCAAGAGTCACACGCAGCCTGTCCAAGCAGAATTCAAGGGACATGCTGTGGGGATGGTCTTCCTGGGCACACTGATCAAACCATGCCAAGTTTGCTGTTAACGTACGGGTAGTAGCTGCAGCTCATGCCGGGTAGGTTTGATAGGCTCGAGTCGCCGTGTACAACTTTCATGGCATGCGTGCTCATATTGCAGTTCGAAGCAGCGCGTTGGCCGTGGCCTGCCTCTTAATCCTCAGCGCTCAGAGGTGAGCACGGAGAGCGTATAAGGTGAGCATATAAAGTGAGGAGCCCCGCCGTTAAACTTACATGGAGCATACATTCGCGTGCTCCAAATAGCTTAGAGAGAAGTCAGTGTCTGGGTATATAAAAATCCCTTGCTCATTCTTTATCTTCCTTATTTATGAAAATGACTAAATGGTGCTTATCCACCTATAGCAGAAGATTTCCAGCTGAGGCTGAAAAGGTGCCTGGAGTCAACCCGGCTGTGTGTATGGTGAATGTATGGTTAGGAAAACATAAATTACAGGTGTGGAAATGAAAGAGCCCTGACTGTTCCCTGCGCAGGCATTCTAGACAGCAAACAAGCGCACGAAGGTTGCTTAGGAAAGGAATATTTCATTTTCTTTTCTTACAAATGTGGTTTTTTTTTTTTTTTTTTTCAAGAAAAGACAAAATGAGCCTTGACAAAAGGAGCTGGGCATGGGAGATGGCCCTACTCTTAAAGCAGAAGGTACTTAATCCCTTGAGCATATCTTCCCTTTCTTCCTGACCTTTTCCCCATCTGGGCGATGCCGAACAGCACATGCATTTGCTCCATCGCTCTTCAGCACGGCAGGTCTCAATGTGTGCTGAATTCTGATGTTTTTGAACTGTGCCACCCCAGCCACGAGTGGACTCCTCTCCAGCTCCCTCCTGAAAGCCCCCGGCGCAGTGCTGGATGCGGAGGCTCACACCTCTCCAAAATCATTAGTCCTGTGCCCTCTCATTTATTCCCAATGTTCTTTTTCTTGACCTCAGGAAGCGAATATTTCTGTGCCAGTGGTGTTGCAGACCCCTGCTTTGTGAGTTCCCCCACATTTGAGAGGTAATAAGGATTTTCCTGCTATGGGAGGAAAAGAGCAGAAAAGGACAGAGCATTAATCACAAAAGTTCTACTATGTCTATGATCTTTAAATGATTCTTCTTGTGTCACAGCTCTTTGATATGGGCATAATAATGATATTCAGTGAGTGTTGTGCAAACAGGAGCTCCATCCTTTGAGAGAAACTCATCTATATCCAGCAAAAGAAACTACGTGGCCTAGACTTCATTCATCTCTTTGTCAGCAGGCTTGTAGGAGTTATTTTGTTCAGATGCACTGAAATATGGAGTGCTTGGCCCGAATTCTCCCTTTCCCACCCAATTTTCCATGGAAAACAAAATGCTGGCTATAGCTTTCATTTTTAAAATTCAGACAAATTTTGTATCCCTGCACATAAAACTGCCTGTAAACTTCCATCTGTACCTCCTGCCTCCACTGGCACAGTGTGAACCTTGCAGAGTTCTTCTCCGTTTCCAAAAAAGAGTTTTCAAACTGGGCTAACTTCAGAGAGCTCTCAGCTGGAGGGGCTTCTAAATCTAGGGCAGCTCATCATCCCCATCAGCTGGCACAACCTGAAATGCCAGAAGTTTAGGGAATTGATGAAATTCACTGCTAAAATATTCTAGAGATACAAGTCATTCTGAATGCTCAGAACTGTGCTGGTAGGCACAGCTCACCAAAGACCTTGAGAAGAAGCTTAACCACTGTCGAAACATCTGTTGTTGGCAGCACGGGTCGTGCTCAGCTGTAAGCTGGCACAGTAAATAACCATCTCCTTTGGAGAAATTTGCAATCTCCTCTCAGGGCAGAAAATGGAAGGTTTCTGATTGGGTGCATATGGTTCTTTTTATCAGACAGCTCAGAGATTCTGCCATTGAGAAAATCTCATTTGCACTGAAATTTCTGCCTTTCTGCAAAGTCGTGATGGCTTCTCAACTCGGTTAAAATACGCATCACTCTTGCATGATTAAGGTACCAGGAGAGAGTATTTTCGCTACATTCTGAAAAGTGTATGAGGGACCTGAAAAGCCCAGTGTGAATCTATGATTTCCTTGGACAGTGCAGTCATATTTGGAAATACTATTAAACTGGGATTCAGTTTCATCTACATTGAAAATTGTATTTAACCTATATTTTAAACCTGATCTTGAAATAACTGATTCCAGAACATTGTGACAGACAGTATGAAATTGGCATCTGCCTATGAACGCTTCATAGACTGCTGTTTTATTTCTTTATTTGTATACAACTGAAGGGTAAACATAATCATAATTTGAAACAGAGAACAAATAACCATTTGAGCTGTTTACCAAAGAATGTGGTGAAATGTTAATCCCTTAGGTCTTTAAATCTGGAATTGATGCTTTTTCAGAAAGTTATGCTCAACTTCACATTGTTGACATTGATCCTGGGTCACTAGAGATGACTGTGCAAAATCTGTGTGTGCAGTCACCATAGATTTACAACAGCCAACAGTGTTGCAGAATTCACTTGGACTGCACTACGTGCATCCCAACAGCTGTGAACGTGTTTTTTATTTGTTGTTCATGGAAAGCAGGAGAAATGTACAGGAAAATATCTCCCAAAACAGCTCTCACATTTTTAGGCAGTGACTTATTTAGTAAAATGAGCATAATTTTAAAAGTTTTGTTTGTTTATTTTGGGGTTTTTTTTGTTTGTTTGTTTTGTTTTTTTTTGGATCAAGTCATATAAAAACTCCCACTTGCCAGTGTATTTCTTGGCCTTTTTATTTTTTCATCAAATCTATGCATAGTTCTAGTTCGTATCAGTTCTACTGGCATGTTTGGTGAAGTATTTGGGAGTAAAGGATTCATTGTTCAGGCCTCAAACCACAGAACAGGAGAGTGAATTGACTTGTGTTTAAAAAAATGTAATGTAATAAATCATGAAATTAGAATTTCACAGAACACTTATTCCTAACTGTATCAGTGCTTATATGGATGAAAATTATTGCTCTAGAATTTTAGCTGGGAAATTTTTCTTCCTTCACCTATTTAGAATGAGTCATTCTTCTTTTTCTTTTTGCATTAATTTGTTTGCCTTTTTATAGCACTTGAAAACAAACAGTTTTCATACGTGCGTGAAAAGTTACCTTCCTACAGGGAAGCAGCAAAATCTACTCTTTGCTTCCCAAACACAAACATGACAATATTGTTAATGGAATCGATGGCTTTCATCCACTGCAGCCCTTGTCACCGTCCATCTCCTTCCCAGCACCCCGGGGATGGCCACATTATGTTTAGTTATATCTGGAAGGAGACTAAAGCTGCTAGAGTAGCTTCTCCTTCTGTCCTGTATCTTCCAGACTTCGTAGCAAGTTGAGATGCTCCTTCTTCCATCCAAAGCAAGTGGATGGCTTCTGTACTTTTTTCCATTAGCCAGACCGTATCGGTAAGTTCAAGCACATATGTCAGTCCTTGGCATAAGAAAGGTTTTTTCGAGGAAGAAAAACTCTGCTAAAAATGAACGGTGAGCATTTAATGAGGCCTCTTTCCTCCCCTTCCCACGTGACAGTTGTTCACTGAAGTGTGAGCTCTGCCTGTACTTATGGAGGAGAATTCCAATAAAATCCTTTTGCTCCTAAAATGAAGTGCAAGAGAAAGGAAGAGAAAAATCCAAGTCTGTTCATTCTATTTAAAGAAGACATCCAAAATCTTAGAAAGAACATAGGCTTAGCACTTTTCTTGATGGGAAGAGCAGTGAGGAAGAAATAATACTTATCTAGGTTGGCTGAATACGGCACAAGCGGTCTCGTGAATGTGGGAAGCAGATAAAGTTGCCTGGTCCCTAGGCAATGCTGGCTGTAGCAGGCAAATAGGTGCAGCTTGTTCTTCCAAGCTTGGTCAGATCATCATTTTCTCTCATGCTGCTGCTTTAAACATAAGGTCTGTTCTACCTGGAGGGTGGGGGGAGAATTTTGGTAAGAATGGCATCGTTTCTTTGTGGGTTTTTTTTTTTTGTTCTTTTCTTGTTTTTTTCTCCCCAAAGTACCTTAAATGTAGTAATTATCCTTGTGCCCTTTCACTCTTCTATGTCCACTTGGAGAGCGACTGTTTCTTTTACTAGAAGAGGACAATCACTCTAGGAGTGCCCAGGCAAGTGTGGATATTTGATTTATTGTAGAAGTAATTGAATGCACCTTGCATTTGTAGGTGAGAAAGTGAAAAGAGAATCAAAAGGAAGTTAGATTTCCTTTCTAAATTATTTATATATTCTGCAGGAGAAAAAGTGTGCTCGTCTGCCTTCTGAATCTTCAGACTGCATTTGATGTATGCCCTGGAGGCAATAAGCATTGAGGCAGGCGTTCAGCATATGATTAATATGTGTTAGGATTATCTTTTTGCCTTCACTCGGTGAGACCATGAGCAGGGCTGAGGAGGAGTCTAAAGCAAAGCCAAACCATGGAGAAAGTCTTTGAAGCGGTTCCAGAAAAGTGGCTGTTTCCATGCATGCTTCACCATCACTTATTTTCTGTTTCTAAATGGCCCTGAATGGCCTTTTAGTCTCCTCTAATTTTCTGTAAAACACATAAATGAGGGGATTGGAATACAACAGCAGCTGTAAATGGGGTTTGAGCACAGCTGTGGGGAAAGAAGCAGAAAGGAAAATCCCTAAGTTCATTTGTGAATTCATGGAGGATTTTACTCTGTAGATGTTCCAAAAGTTTTCTAAGATTTGTGATGTCTACAAGAGGGAGAAAATGACTCAGGGTCCCTGCGTTGCCATTTTGGCAACTTTACAGGCAGCTATTGATGCACCCAACAGGTTATCCATCCTGTTATTCTCATATTCTATCCTTGTTCTCTCCCTTCATGAATCCGAAAAGCTAAAGAGTGGTCGAAGAGATCCCACAGAGTCCGAGCGATAGCGCGGCTCCATTACAGGGGAAGGCAGCTCACTGTTTGTGCCTGCAGCATGGGGAAGCAGTTGATCAATATTTTATGTTTCTTTGTGGCATTACTGTACCCTTAGCAGTACTTTTCCAAGCAGATCGGAAAGCAGCAAAATAAGGTAAAGTCATGCTCAGACCCCTTTTTTTTTTTTTTTTTTTTAATCATTCACGCACATAATATTAATGGTATTAAGAATCTGTGTGTTTTGCAATAAACAGGCACAAATTCCACTAGACAGTGCCTGCAGAATTGTAATCATATTGCAGAGAGGAATTTAATCTTTGCCCTTCCGTTTTACTAACTAATATTTTGGATTTGCTGCTGTCATTACAGGATGCAGCACATAGTGGACAAAAATATTCATTTTCTCTTTCATTACTGAGCAGTGCTTGTGCTTGCAAAGTGGCTAGAGTTTGCCTTGAGAGATCACATGGCGTTTGCATTACGCAGCCGAAGAAATTCATTCAAAAGGAAAAAGTGAAAATGCATCTAAAATGATTATGGTCAATTTCATATATTTCAGAATTTTTTTTCTAAGGTATAATTGAATTCTTTGTATAATATCACTGGGGAGATGGAGGAATGTGAGCCATCTGGAAAAGTATATATAGAGATTAAGCTGAAAGAAACATTTTAAGTTAAGAAATAATATAGTAGCTATGAGCTGGCATTAGAGCAGTAAGACAATGGCAATTACTAAAGATTGCTGAGGTGACTCATAGCTTTCATTTGTGTTTTGCATCCAGTTTACAGCATCAAATCCTTGTCATACTATAATAATGCCTTATATTTACATAGAGTCTTTCATCTAAATGGCTTCCAAAGTGCTTCATATCTTACTCCATGCACAGCTTGCATCAACTTAATCCATTACATTAATACAGCTATCTGCACAGTGAAATACAGCAGCTATTTGGGTCCATATAGTGAAGGCTACGCACAGGTTTGGGAGAGGAAGCGCGTTCAAAGTCTGTAGATGAGATTAGCAGAACGGGGTAGTTTGCTCTGCTCACACAATTGATGGCCAACCTGTTCAGGTGGCACCTTTCGCTTGGTCAGGTCCTTGGCTTTACTCAGGCTCGTTGCTTTGAGATGACAAGGTATCTAAGGAACCATCAGCATCACTTTGTTCAATCCTGAAGTGTTATGCTAAATATTCCCACCTGGAATTTCACCTGTCCAGTTTGTGAGCTCCGAGTGGCAGATGACCGGGCATTTTGCTAGCCAGCAAGGCTGATGTCGTGTCCCAGCAAATTCTGCAGACAGTGTCTCTTACTGACACTTATGAGATTCACGTTTCTGCATTGCATGTGAATACCAACCGATGTGATCTCTCTGAAAATCCCTTTGTCCTTTGAGATATTCCAGGTACAAAACTATGGAAAATACATGGTTTCCTTAGCAAACAAATACTGGCCACATGGGTGCACGCACACTGAATGACAGCAAGCAGAGCTGAGGATGCTTGCATACAGGCAGATAGCAAACTCCAAGAAGTTGTATAAGCTTCATATTTTCAAGAAAGTAGATGGATAAAATATGATTGCACAAGAGGTGGATTTTTGTGGATGAGGACAAAGACAGTAACGCACTTTCCGTGGGAAATTTCTGTGCACTGCCTATTAAAGGTGTGTGAATTAATGCTCATCTTTTGTGATATACAGATGGGGAAAGCACAACGCCCCGTTCAATCTGGAGCGTCGCCCTGATTAATGCACGCTGATGTGTGCTTTTAATTTGGTTGTTCTTGACTGGGGACCGCAGCGTGGAATCCTAATGAGCCGTGGGGCGGCGATCATCCACCTAAGGCGTGTTGCTCTCACACTGTACTTGATGCTCGTGGCAGCTTTAATTTGGGTTGTGTTGGTACCTCGCTGGGGGGCAGAACCAGCTCGATGGCTTCAGAAAGGCATTGTGGTTGTTCTTGCGTTCTCCAGCCATTGCTGGACGGAGACATTCAGGTGATGCTGGGGCAGTTAAGTGCATTTCTGTGCTCTGAGACAGCAGTAAATAAAACCTCTCCTATTGCTCGAGCGTTAAATAAGGCCGTTGGATAAAAATCTAGTTTGCACACAGACTAGGTAGTCGTGCTCATTCTGGCCGGGGCTAAGCTGGGGTTAAGAGCTTGGATTCTTGATGATAAAATTTTACATACCCGTCTTTTCATATATCTGCCTCAAGATGGAAATCTGCCAAGATTAGGTATTGCTGAGATCACACGGAGACTTTTTGCTGTTTAGTGAGATCTGTCACATTACTGTCCCATCAGTCCTCTATAGCAGTCAGTGTGCAGAATGCTCTGTGCTATATTATATCCTGGCTCCTCCAGGAAAGAGCTATTAAAATTATGCTGTGGTTCAATTACTTTATTTCCCCACTTGACCTCTCTCTTTACCTACTCTTTGATGCGGGCCTGATTGCTCCCATTAGATACTTGCCATCTTGGTTTTCCTGTACTCAGTAAGAGAAAATTCCTGCCAGCTTAGAAGCATAAATTTTCAATTTATCTTCTCAAACTTGGAGCTGCTTTTCAAGATCCAGGGAGCAGAGTTTGGCTGCTGAACTTAGATACTTCATCTGCTCAGGCCTAACCAGGATGCTGGTACACAGGCTGTATCCCACCACGGTTATTCCAAATGTTATCCCTCTTCTTGTCATCCCTTCACTGACTCCTACTTCTTTGCTATAAGAAGTAAAAGCTACTTTTTTTTTTTTTTTCATTCTCAGGAACCTCCTTGGTCTACTGGAACCAGCTTTGTGTCCTCTCATATAACTGACCAGTGTTAGATATCTATCCTCATGTGTAGAAAAGGGAAGCCAGGACTTTTTTATTCTATGCTAATAAAGCTCCAAACATGACAGAATGACTAGAAATTCTAGTCAGTATTCATGAAACAGGCAATAAATGACACTATGGCTCCACAGAGCAAGTTAAACTTCCATACTGAGATACTCAGCTGCAGTAAATGAGAGCTGCTCCTTCCAGCCAAGTACAATTTCAGCCCAAGGTGTTTGCCTTCTAAATTATTATTTTTTAATGTGGGTCCTGATGATAGCAGTTTAAATAAAGTTCTGAACTCATCTATTTTATTCTTAATTTATAGTGGTGCTTAGGGGATGTGCGGATATTTAAAAAGAGTAAAATCAATTAACTCATGATCCAATTATTTGTGTTAGCCACTGTGGGGTTTTATTTTAGAGCACTGAATCAGCTTCTCCTGGTTAAGCACTGTGCTTTAGGAATGTAAATCTTTCATTTTGAAACATGATGAACCTGTGGTTATTTTCTCTCTGCTTGCACATCTAATTTCTATTTTTGTGCTTGCATAGTTTTTAATTTCCCTTTTTTTACTTTTGTTTTTGTAAGGGAATCAGCATAAACATAACATTTTTCTGCAGACACAAAAGCCTGTTCTTTGTGTAAGAGTAGCTAAACAGGCTAGAGAGTTCATGTTTTAAAAAATAAAAGCTATATTTTTCAAGGCATCGCTGTTTCACAGTAGGTATTTGTCTTTCACAAACGCAAATCTGTGATTTATTACACTTTTCAAGCTATAGAGTATAGCCATATGATTTCTTTGATTTGATCATTCTGCTTTTTCATCCCTCTTGAACGGATTTTAGTGAAACATTCCAAACAGCTTCAACCCCCCCCGTGTTGATACGGTTATTTCTAAAACATGGAGAATGCCGGGGGTGACACCTGGTGACACTGCGGGTGCCCGTGGACGTTGCTGTGCAGATGAAGATGCAGCTCTGCAGTTTCATGTTCCCAGCAAATCTGTGTGCCCTTTCTGCCTTGCTAGCTCACTGCCTTTGAAGACCCTGAGACATTTTCCTAAATAACAAGAGAATAAGAATGCAGAAGAGAGCCAACCCCAGCTAAGTTATCCCTGAATGAAATGGCATTCAAGAGTTCTTAAGCTAGGCACCTCTTGACCATCTTTCCCATCATAGTGTGGCATCCTCAATGGGATGAGCATAATAAATTAATCTCATGGGCTCAAAAGTAAAATAAAATTAAAAAAAAGGCTAGATTTTTAAGTATATACCAGGTCTTACTGTTCCCAGCGTGACTGAGGGAGTACTGAACACAACAAAATCTGAACAATGGATTAAGAACATGTATTTTCGGAAGGATCAATACGAATTATTGTTCGATATGAATGGGGAAGAGAAGCCCAGTCAGTTGAAGGGTTTGATCCTTAAGGTTTAAGCTTCCTTGAAATGTGGTTGGCTTTCTACATAGTTTAGGGGAGAACTGTTCAGTGCTGAAGGCCCTTTGGGAAAAAATTCTGACCCTTGTGGTTCTGATGGTTTGTTTTATATGTACTCAGTCGAGCTAGGATAAATGAAATAATATAAAATATCAATCAGGCTAATTGCTTGTTTTCAATTAGAGTTAGAAGTGTCCAAGTGTACTTGCCAGGGACAACATTTTGCTGAGTATGATGGAACACCATCTTAGTAATCATTGCTCCATTATTTCCAAGATTCTTAATAGCGTGTTTCTTTCGATGTATTTCAAAGTAAGCTAAAATATCGTTGCAGCATTGTTTAAGCTTAATTGAACTGCAGATGAGTTTAATGATCTGCTCGAACCAAAGCTCAATAGCCACCTGTCACGCATTAACTATCAAAATGAAAAAAAAACCTTTGAATTCCTTGTTAAATATACCAGAGAAGATAGAAGTAGCCAATCAATAATGTCATCCTTTTATAATATCAGGTTTGAGGCTAGAAAGCTTGAAATGAATGCATGCATTCAGATTCTGCAGCTAAATTGAAAAAGGACTTGAAAACATAAGTCAAATCTGTTGGAAGGAAAGAAAACAAAGAAGAGGAGAGTTGTTCTCCTCTGTGTTTTAATATCAGGAAATTTATTTTACCTTCTAAGTGTCTAGATTATGAAATATATACGTATACTAACAAAGTTCTATATTATAGTTTCTGTACTCTCATAGAATTTTCTGTAGTGTTATGAATTAATGTGGACTTTTAGTTTATTTCAGCCTTGAAGCCACTTGGGTGGTTTTCGTGTCTGCGTAGTATATCGGGCACGGCCACTGGCAATACAGCTTTTAGGCGGTACACAAATGGCAAAGCCTATTCGTGTCGTTAAAAGTTTGAACTTTTGAAGCCTAGATCCCCAGAAATGCTAAGATTTCGTAATCATCTAAAATGGTACTGCTGATGTTCAGCACTTCTCAGGATTAGCTGTGTTATTGTTCTAGTTTATCCACCTATAAAGTAGGAATTATCTTATCACTCATATATACAGTGCTTTTAGCATGTCAGCTGCAAGTATTTGAAAGGTGAGGAGTATTATTAAGTCTGACCCTTACAAGCTTTTCCAATGGTTTACATAGTGTTTTTGCAGCACATAAATAAGAATAATGCTGAGGTACGTTGTGTGGCTGGATGGTAAATTAGAGAACATTTGCCCAGGCTTAGCTATCCCAGTAGTACAGTAGAGCAGCAAACTTCCCAAGGTCATAGCAAGTTCCCCCACTGAAAAGTAAAAGTAACCTGGACTTACAGTTTTGCAGACAGAGCAGTAGCAGGAGCTCCAATTATTATAGGGTCTCTAAGAGAAAAAAACTAAAAAAAAAAAAAAAAAAAAAAAAAAAACCAGTTGGGGCCCTTTTTGTGGGAAATTTTTTTTTTTTTTTTTTTTGTAGATGACAGTGTGGGGGGACTTTATAAAATATATATTCTGAAAGGCAATAAATAACAGCAAATTAGGGGGCACGGATGGGCTGCTAACCAGCCCCATCCGCTGCTGAGTGTTGAATACAGTTTGGCTTTGGACAGTATGCACGCGTAAGCAGTCCTGCCCATACAGCAGGATGCACTTCCCCAGTAATATGAGCTGAACCTGTGGTCAGGGGCTTCCCAGGCCCGATTCCTCTCAGATTGCTGCATGTCTGTCCTCGGATAAGGAAAAGGAGAGAACAACACTAGCATGGTACCCAGTATTTCATGAGTGGCATTGCATCTTCTTCCTGCCATGGTGAACAGCTAATGCTAGTTTCAATACCTCTTGTACCCGTGTAGCTTTTTGGTTGGAAACAGCAGCAGTTTCCTGTATGTTTTATTTTCTAGTTTCAAGCCACAGTAAAGGAGGGGGTCACCGGTGTGATAGTCAACTTAACTGTGGGAGACCGGGACGACCCATCCACCGGCGCCTGGAGAGCCGTCTACACCATCATCAACGGGAACCCGGGGCAGAGCTTTGAAATCCACACCAACCCGCAGACCAACGAGGGGATGCTCTCTGTGGTGAAGGTAGGGACCGCTGCCCTTGTCCTGCACTCTTGCTGCAAGCAGCAGCCACTGGATTCACAGCGTGAGAAGAAACACGGCGAGGATGTAGCCATGGCTAGCAGCCCTGCTTTCCTTTGACCGACACGTGCAACTCATTTTCTGTTATAGTAACCCTGCTTTTTCAGTGATAAGGACCTGTCCGTTACGAGCTATATAGATATTGCCTTAGCTAAGCACTGGTTTGTAGAGATCACAGTCCGTTAACAGTGAGGCTTTACAACATGGCTTTGTTTGTGACCCAAGGCACAGTCAGAATTCGAGGGACCCGTTTGGTTCTCAGTTACACAGTGCGAATGCCAGGGAAGCAGGGGACGTGCCAGGGAAGGCGTCAGACTCGACTGCAGGGCCACCCGTGGTCCCACATTTCTAAAGTTTCTGTCTGTGTGTGAAGACAATCCTATATCTCACACTGTTAGGAAAAAACACAGACCTCATTGCTAGCTGTACCAGAATTTTCTACATTTGACTTCAGAAGAGGCATTTTCCATGCTGAAGCGGAAACGTTCTTCTGTGACATTGCTTTTGATATATCAGTAGGAACTGAGAAAGCAGCCTTATGCTACTTATCATTCGTACCTTTTAAGTATAACTGTGTTCTGTTTGATAAGTGCATATTGCATCAAAAATAAGCATATATTCATATATTTACATAAATAAACATGTATTTCTGCTTATTTATATGTGTTTATGTACATATGTATGCGTATGTGTATATACATATGAGAGAACAAGAGCATATGTATATGCAGAGTTATGATCTTACTACGTATTATGAACTGCATAGTAAATCAGTGAAAACACATCCAGCTCATTCTTCAGTATTTTTCAGTGCACTTTGTAACTACCATCAGGTCTAATGCTAAATTCTGACAAAGTTTCAAATGCAATAAATGCTGTTGTCCATCCTGACTAATTCTGTCTCCAGCAAAGCTTGCACTGGGGTAGGAGGAAGAAAATGTTCAGAATTCTCTTTGCACCTTGCATTCTGATTTTATGACATGTTTTACAGCCTTTAGACTATGAGATTTCAGCATTCCACACGTTGCTGATCAAAGTGGAAAACGAAGACCCGCTGATTCCAGACATCGCCTATGGCCCCAGCTCCACGGCAACGGTTCAGATCACTGTTGAGGATGTGAATGAAGGTCCCGTTTTCCACCCGAACCCAATGACAGTGACAAAACGAGAAAACATCCCCGTGGGCAGTGTGGTGTTAACGGTTAATGCCACCGATCCAGATACTTTGCAACATCAGACTATCAGGTGAGTGCAGTACCCTCTAATTTGCGTCTGTCAAAAACTGACTGTGTCTTCTGCGCCTGCCAGTACAGAATTTGCCTGCCAGTACAGTATTAAATTAAAGTTGTTTGGGCTCTAGATAGTAAGAGGTGGCAATTTTTTTTCCAGCAAGCCCAGACTGAGTATGAAGGAAACAAAGAAACGCATTAGACAACAGTTTTCCAGGCTATAGGATTTCTGCAGTGGAACAACTGAGTGCTACAAGCAATAGTCAGCTTAGCATATAATGTTTCAAAATGACATCCTACCTGCATTTTTTATTCCACCCCCACCTTAATGAGACCCAGAAAATATATGTAAAAGTTGCAAACAGGTTGCAGAAATCACTTAACTGTTTGGCATATGGATTAAGTTGATTTATGATGATTTCTAATGTCCCCTGGAGAAATAATGGTCATCCATCTGTATTCAAGAGCTGAAAGAGAGGATATACTCCTCAGTGAACCATGGGGGCTATTTGGTCGACTTAGAGTTGGCCTTGCCGAGATTGGTGCAGGGAAATGCTGATTTCCGTGCTATGATGAAGTAGTTGCACAAATAAGCCCTTTTATGAGGAAGAATTCTGGGTATTAAGTGGTGTCATTTTTTTTTGTTTAGAGAATGCTGAATCTACTAGATGTCTCTCTTGTGACCCATGAGTGCTATTTTCCTAAGCTAAATCTGCCAAGATTGTGTAAAGGTGCTTGTTATGCCCTATCAGGATTAGAATAAGGTAGTGCTGCTTCCCAGCACTGTGGGAAACACTGACATTGTTTCGTGAAGTCAAAGAGCGTATTGTTTTTATAGTAGAAAGTAGCACCTGTACCTCTAGGAAGTTGGACGAAAATTTTAAATGAACAGATAAATCATATCTTATTTCCTACTTTCTCATTGCAGTGTATCCAATATGCATTGGCCTACTGGAGGAAAAATAATAAATTGCTTTTCTCGTTTAATATGAAATTACAAAGTCTGATTTCCCCTGTATTTCAGTGGGTATATGTAAGAGCCCTGTGAATCTTTGTGAGCATGACTTGAAAGCTTTGCCTGCGCAGTGCGCCCTGTCAGCCTCTGCCATGACCGCAGCTTTCCCCACCAGCCCAGGCTTGCTCAGCAGTGGTTGTGCACATTTGACACATGTACTGTTCTACCAGAAACGAAGGCTGCTGATCTTGAAGATGCTCTGTGTCAGGGATAGATGCTGATAAGCTTGTGGTTGTGAAGGATTGCTCTGCCAGCCTTGGGTTAGAATGATGGGGAGTTGAATTTAAACAGATGGCTGTGCTCATCTGCATGGGAGGAGTAAAAAAGGCAAGGCAGGTAATCAGAGGTCTCAATTCTCTTCATCACCTAAAAAATACTTGGTTAAAAGTACCTGGTTAGCAGAGTACAAATTTTTCAGATCTCTATTGAAAATACCTTTGAGCTCTACCATTTAAATATCAGCTTCTCTAAAGGATGGTTCTTAGCAGATGTCATTTCCCTCGTGTTATAAATGTGCTTTCCTATAAAATGCATTTTTATCCTTAATTTTCATTTTTGCTCTAGGGATTTTTCATTTCATTCACTGTTGTCATACAGATTTGTATTGATGGATGGACAATCTATGGAGTTTCTGTTGCATGTCAGATACAGCAATACGACCCTCAGCTGCATTATTCAGAACCTAGTTGAAGTAGAAGAAAATATTATTTCCTTTGGGATTGTGACTGAATTTAAGAAATATAGTTATTGAAGTTATTTATAACTAAATATTTCCATGAGAGAGAAGAAAAGTCTTATTAATTATTGTGACATTTGATTTTGCAATGCTAAAAGAGAAATGCCAAGAGAATACATAGATTTGCCTATCAAAATCAACAATCCAGAAGCTACTACCTGCATTTCTTGGCTTGATCTAGTGATTGTGCTAAGTTTCTAGTGATTGCATTGGAACAGAAATTGCAGCTATTATCCACCAATAATCACTGAAAATTTTAACTTGATTTTAAGTGCTGTGTATTCACCAGCAAATAGCATCAATAGTTTTTCAGTCCATCACATCTCACAGCTGGCTGCAAAGGAGTTATCAAAGCTTGACTATTACTAGCCATAAGCTAAGCAGAAGCTTCCCAGACCTCAAGGCTTAATGTTGGGCCATATCTGCATGGCCAAGAACTGGGGGATTTTTAGCCCAAACTCATTCTCTCATTCTACACGTGCAGAAAAGGCGAAGGAAGGTAGTTTGTGTTGGGAATGAAGAGTGATCAAATATAGAAATTATATAAATGGCTATGTAAAGAGAAAATAATGCAAATGTAATGGAAATCTGGAAAATAATGGAAAGATTCAAGAAAGGCTGATTTGGCTACCTATATGTCCTCCTTTTGCTAAAATAATGGGAAAGCATAAAATATAAAACAGCATTTTTAAAAGGTGCTTTTAACACTGACAGGTAATATTGAAACACATAGCTGTTAGTGGAAAGAAAGAAAAAGAAAAGGCTTTACAATATATGAGAACAGCATCTGCAATTAGGATAGTGTAAAATTCATGTATAAAAGCCAAAACCACTCACCAGTTTGAGTTTGCGGGTTTGACAGAAATATTTTCTGTTAAATATCTGCAGGCAGGTGTGTCTTGCCTACATCCAGGGCTTATGCAAGTAGGATTTGCTGGTTGTGCTAGTTAAGGCTTTTGCTTAGGAATACTTGATTTATGGAGATTGCAAATCAAACTCCATCCTTCTCTGTCTGCCCTGCTATAAGCTATATCATCAGAGCCCGTATTGTGATTACCCTGGCAAAATAAGGGCCAAGCAGGCACAAACCAGAGTTTTAAACCAGATATTGCTCTAAATACCAATGACTACGATCAAATAGTGCTTTGTGTCTGCAATATACAATGAATACCAGATTTTTTCACATGTGCGGCGTGAACATCTATACGCTATCCCCAACATGCTATATGTCTGTGCAAAATATACCAATGGATGCGCAAACAACAGCACATCAGAACATTATTAATGTTACCTGCTTTATTTCCAGCCTACAACAACTGGGATATAGATCTGTTTAACTGCAGGGATATTTTTTGTTAGTTTGCTATATTAACTTGTAGAAAGGACTGATAACGATCTGTAATCAGGATATTAATTTACACTACTAGATATAGGCTCCTAAATGCATTTCAAGAACAGTGGATAAGGTATATAGAAACCTTGTGTGCCATTGTCCAAATCTAGATTGAATTTATTCTTTGAGCATCACATGCCTGAATCAGATTCAAATTACTTTTTTCTTTGAAAAACATGGCTTACTTTGTAAAGATTCCTAACGACAGCTGTACTTTTGACACAATTTTGTTTCTTATTCTTCAGCTTGAAGTGTCTTTGCAGATCAAGAAAGCATTTTATTTAAAAGATAAAACAAGCTGGCAAAAAATGTATTATCCTGAGGGGGAAAAAAAAAAAGATTCCAAGTATTTGGAATCTTTGAGCCAAGTGTGGCTCCAAAGCGTGCAACTTCAGGTGTAGCTCTCAGTTTGCTCATGATTAGCAGTGAAGTTGCGTGGTGTCAGCGCTGTTCTGATCTCGTGGTGTTAACATTTCAAAGGAGCCCGATGTAGAACTGTTTTCCCAGAAAGGAGACCCGCATGCTCATCTCAAGCAGCTAAATAATGTAGGTGTCAAGTTTAATCTTACTCAAAATCGTGCCAGTTGCAAACTAGATGTAGGCTGACTTTCACAGCTATACCCAAACCTGTAATTCCCTAGGAGACGTCTGCAATGAGTCGGGTGAGCTTTGGACCACGGACCTCCTGGAAAGAAAGGAGGAGACTGAACCACTGGGTGTTCCTGAATCTCTAACTTTTTGGTGGAAAGTTGCATTTGTTCCTCTGGGCTCATTCTCGGAAAGTAAAGGAGCGTGTTTGAGAGCAATCACACGCCTTAGATTCATTAACCTATATTTTAAAATACTTAATTCCCTCGACAGTTTCCAACCTCTTTTAGAAAAAGAAGAAATCCAGCAGGCCCCATATTAATTATAACCCAACAATTTATTAATAGGACAATAATGAAGTTTCTGAAATTTGATTTCTTAATCAGGGATCATTGTTATTTTTGTGCCAGATTTAAGAGTTTAATTTTGGGTGCCTCTTCCCAACCTCTGAAATTTTAATCAGAAGTTTCAAGTGTACATGTCAATGAGAAGTTAAAGGCCAAATTTAATAACATTTTCTACCTTGGGAAATTAAAAGAAGAGCCTCACTCTCTGAAATCTATTATTAACAGTAGATCTTAATTAAACATAGTTACGGGCCTCAATATTTTGCCTATGTGGAGATATTGGTTTAAGTATTTTTTTCCTTTTTTTGGATTCAAAGTGTTCAGGATATTCAATAGTTAGACTTTTAACTATGTGTAAATAAGTTGTTTACTGCAGAGTATTTGTAATTTTTAATTAAAGCAGTGTTCTTCCCTGGTTTCATGGTTTATCATGGCAATATATTTTTATTACCTACTGTGCTTTGGATTTTAAATTATTTATGTAAATATATTATTGCGGTATTTATTCACAGTAAGTGATGTGACTCAGTGCTTCAGAAATATCTTCACAAGAGAAGTTTATTATAGCTCTAAAGCATATCTAATTCATTAAATATAATTAAAATGCAATATTTGAAGCAGGAGAATTTAGAAAAGGAACCCAAACTGCAGTGAGTTTCAACCAGAATGCAAAAAATGGACAAAGTATTTGAAACAATATATGTTACTAAGATACATATGCATATATATGTTTGTGTATGTATAATTTTCTCCACCTGAACCTGATTCCAGCTGGACAACAGCCTGTCCATTGACTTTGGGAATGGGAACGTCTACTAGTGGGGCAAATTTTGCTTGAGATTGCATGATTGTAACTTTGGGGTTAGTGGAGTTGGCTGATGCCCATGCAAACATTCCTATATTTGCTGGAAGTGAAATCATGGTTTGCTTCATCTGTGTCCAAAAATGAAGTGATTGCCCAAGCTTCTGTAACATAGTGCTGAAACGATGCTGAAATAGGATTTATAGTTCAACACATTTCCTCCAGATCTCAAGTATTTGAGAAAACTGAGGGGAATTCACAGGAGTAAAGCAAGAAATAGTTTTCTCCTGTTACTCCTTTTTTTGCTGCCAGTCGCCACCGTTATGTGGCATGAACATATAAGCCATGAATTACAAAGACAATTTCAGGAAGCCTTTTTCATGTTTCCTGCAGGGACTTTTTCAGAGATCCTGGCCCCCTTCTTAAGGGGGACGGGACTCCAGATCACACTCCCCATGAACACCTACAGGATCCGTTCTGCACAGGGCATGCACACCAAGGCTTTCGTCACAGGCAGAAGTCAATAAACCTGCTTTTTTGGGGTACCTTGCAATCACTTTACCAAAGTGCCGTAAAATGAGAGAGGGATGGAAAGCCTTAAAGAGCAAATGCTTATGAAGTAACACCCTTAGTCATTGTTAAATACGTCTCCTAAAGTCTGAAGGACTTGTCTTTGGTTCTTAACACCAGGAGATTTGTTTTCCATGTGCAGACAGAGGAATAGCCGTGTTGTTATAAATGGCTGGCTGCGCGCCGCTCCCCGCGTGCAGCGCTGGGGTTTTGCTCTGCAAGTTACACCCAAGAGCATCGCGAGTTGGCTCCGCAGTTTTATTTATGGCCTGCCTGAACCTAGCTATTGGGAATTTGGAGCACATCTCTAGATCTGAAGTTGCTGTATATTGGACAGTGCAAATTGCTTTTTCTTTTCTTTTCTTTCCTTTTCTTTCCTTTTTTTTTTTTTTTTTTTTTTTCTTTCCCCTTTTTTAAATTAGAAGGAAAGCCAGGTAGAAAGGGAACCAAGAGTTTTTCCTCTTCTGACCTTCCTGCAAAAGCACTGAACCAGTAAGAGCTGCCAATGTCAGGGCGGGCAGGCAATGGAGGAAAAGGAGAGATTTCATCACTTCTAAAATAAAGAACCTGGCCAATTCCTCATGCTACAAGTATCGCCAGTAGCTTGGCAGCACTCTGCAGAACAGTCTTCTCACTTGCTTTTAATATATTAATACCATAGCATTGTAGGTAATTGCTGTGGTATATATTGTGTAATTAGACTAGTATCTGAAGGGAAAATGAATGAACAAGTGCATTTACTTTTTTTGTCTGTTGGCTTGACCAATGTGACTTCCACATTGTACTTACTAACTAGCGAGGTGAACATACCCTTCTCACCTGCCCCACAAATCCCCAGCAAGATGGGAAGGGAGCAAACTTGCTTCTGGAGTGGTACCACAGCTCCTTCATTCTCCTGTCATAGCTCAGATATAACTCCAGAAAGGTGATGGTGGCTTGAGAATAAAGCTGGGTCCCGTTTCTCCCGTTCTGAGGATGATTTGTGGCTGGCTAGTGCGGTGTGGACAGATCACAGAGTGTGAATTAACTCGGAGGAAGCAGCTGGTGAAAGACTCTCTCTGGTGGGAGCAACTACTGAAATGAGACTGAAGAGAATAAATGACTGGAGCAAAGTCCCTGTGCCAGCAGGAATTAAAACATCTGCCAAATCTGGAATGCATGTCCTAAAAAGCTGTGGATGGTGTCTAAAGCTGACCACTCAGGAAAGCCACTTCCAATGCTGTCGGCTTTAATATTGGAGCTATATGAATACGGGACCTTCTTTTCCCAGAGGGTGGTGAGCAGATGCTGATAGTCTGCTTCCCAAAACCTCCCATTCACCCTTCTTGCTACTCATGGGCAAACCTGTCCGTATCTCTCACTTAGCATTTTGAGGAGTCCCTTGGAGCAGTAACTCGCTGTTTCTCTCCTCTTCTTATTAATATTTTCTGCCTCAGCATTAGGGCAGATATCAAACCCCTCTCAGTCGTGTTTGGTTTTGTATATCTTAACTTTTAGGGCTTTTTGTAGGACGAGACAAACACCGTCTGTGCTGTTTGAGGAGCCTGTGGGCAGTGGGAGAGCCTTCCCACGCTTGCTCCGACTGCTCTGTGCCAGTGCCTGGCCTAGGACACTTGGGTTCTCCCTAGGTTTGGGAGAAAGATCGATGTACGTGAACAGGTAAGTCTCGCAGCACCCTGTCCACATGTGGTACATAATAATATAGCTGTTATATAAGATGGTAAAGCTCCAGAATTTACCTGTCTTCGGGTCTCTCTCTGTGAGCACCAGATCCTGATCTCAGACTTAAGGACCTGCCTCGTTCTTCTTACCCTCTGCTCCTAGAAAAGGAGCCCACGAGAGAGCAAATTTTCACCCAGACTCTTTGAGGCAGCTCTCCTGAAGAACAGTATCCCTTTTGCTGAGAATAAAGGATTAAAGTCCCTTTGATTCGTCCCTGAAACGCAGGAGGGTATGAATTAAATTATTAAAGAGAACCTAAAGCAGCTGTCCCAAGAATTCTCAATCCACTGGCTCATAATTTATAGGAAACGCAGCTATGTGAAGCCACCTTTGTTGCTCTTGACAATACATGTCAGAGTATTGTATGCCTGAAATTTTCCATCTGCTCTACTTTGATGGCATAAATCATATTTAATATGTTGGTATTAAACCAATGTATGGTAGACTTGAGAATCTGTGTTTTCACGTAATCGAATAAGCCACAGGAACTAATTTTAACTTCCCTTGATATTACCTTAAGAGTCCCAAATTCCTGATTAATAAGGATGAATGTAACATTTAAGGGGAGTTTAATTAGACCCTCTGTCTTTCCCCTGCGTAACAATATTATGCCACATTATGATTTCAACCATGTCAGCACTCAGAATGAGTGGCTGTGAACTGTGAAATTACAGGGCAGATTTTTCATGTCACTGACTAAACAATATTGCAGATCTGATTGAGAAATATAACAATAGGATATATCAGTCACAAGTTATGCTTGCAGTGGGAGTCAGATCCTGACAATAACTCACTTTGACATTATGGATCTCTCCTAGTTGCAGAACAGGCAGGAATTTGTCTCTGTAGGAAGTAAAGAGTATCTTGATTATAAGTTGGCTGTCAAATCTGGGGACAGTGCATGGGAAGGCAAGCTCACTATGCTTGCATGCACCTGTGCAGCTCTCAAAACTTTCAGCAGTGCCTAGGCAGAGATTTACTTGCCTTTAAAATATGCAAAGGATGCAGCTGGAGTGCTCTGTGTTGTCTGAAAGGATGGCCAAGGATGTAAAACCAAACACTTAAATGAGAGTTTGCCAAGGAGACTGTAATGCATCCAGTCCTGGATCCTGCCATCGGCGGAAGTGTGCCATGAATTCCTTCTTGTCTGTCTTGTGGACTGGTACCCTTCCAGCTTTAAAGCAGCAAGGTTCTCGAATGGCACCAGAGCCGGTGTTTCTTCACATTCATGTCCTGATTGGGAAAGGGAATCACTCTGGTTCTTTCCAAGCTTTTTGCCCTGCTGTGAGGAAATGAGGTGCCAACGTTATGGCTACATTAGATTAATTTGTGGTTGTTGGAAGTAAAGAGTGAAATAACGGAAACACTGAAATTAGAGGCAAAATTCCTACCGAGAGTGGACCTAGGATTTTATCTCAGAGCAGAGGCTTTCCCAAATGTGTAGGACTTCTGCTGTATGTTCACAGCCCGTGTTCAGCTGCAAGGCATCTCTAGGCCATGCATTTCAAGGAATTAAGGAGCCCATCCTCTTTCAGACTCACGGACACTTATTCTTCGAGTAGAATTTAAGTTCAGTGAGGAAATTATCAGAAGGTTTAAGCACTCATTTTTTACTAAGTGGAGCCCTGTAATAGGAAAGAAGTCTTGTAAAGTTCAATTGGAATTTTTCTATTAGCTTAGTAACAGGGATGCCAATTTCTGTAAAATAGTTTCTGAGTAGAAGTGAAATTATGCACTTTGTGAAGCAGCAGCAAGCCTGCGGATCCAGTCTTGGCTCAAATGTGAATTGCTAGGGACTGACTTCTTCCTAATTTTATGACCGTTATACTCTAGGTAAATATGGCTACAGAAACATGCATGCCTACTCTGCATATAGCTACATAATTATTATCCATGTGATCTGTTGGGGCAGATCCGTTGGGTGGTAGTTGGCATAGCCTTGCCTTGGAGATACTAATCTGTCTCACCCAGATTTCCTTGAATATTCCAAACCCTCAAGAATTTTTACACATTCACCTATTTTAAGGAGTCTGTCAGAGTAATGCTTCCTCTTTTTTCCTCTCAGATGGGAAATTTCCAATCGAATTCTGTCTGCCTAAGGCCCAGCTTCTCTTGAGATTCAGTCCTGGGTCACTGGTAACATTTTATTCATTAACAACAAATGCAGGCGCAGAGTTTGTCTGATAGTGCTTCAGGGCAGCAAAAAGAAACTTTTGTACTAACAGAGCAGAAACATCTATAAAACTGAAGCATTAATTCTCCTTCTTCTCGCAGTGATGCTGTGGAGATGGGTTCAAGGAGGCTTGCAAAACATGCAGAACCCTAAGCCCAAGGGAGAGGCCCATGACAAGATTAAATGTTGGGCATCAAAGGCAGGGTTCAAGTAGAGTACAGTAATGAAGACTAGAATGTTAATTGTTAAACAGTAAGCCAAAGAGAGAAGTTAAATGACTTCCATTCAGTGAGCACTACATGTATTTTGTGCACTGAATGCAATAGATATCCAAGAGAAAATAAAACTATGTGTGACTGAATAGTGGAATGGCTGTTGGTGAAATGGCCTCATTAATACCAGGTTGGATGCTAGTAAGACCTAGGTTTAAACCTCATCAGTAAGTGTCACTGTGGCAAATTAAGGTTGAACAAACAGCTGCAATTCTTCCATTGCTTTTTTCTTGAGTACTCAGTCCTATAATATATTATCAAAGCTCTCTTTCTTTCATACAAAAATTATTGGCAGCTTTTTCTTCCAACTTCTTCAAACTTTCCATCTTTGACCAGCAGGTTTCTTAAATGATATGCATTTGTCATGCTAAACCCAAAAGGAGTTTGCAAAGTTTATAATGATGAGTATGGTATAAAAATTTTGCAGTACACAACAGGTTTATGTGCTGTGTATCAAAGGGAGGCTACCTCTGCTAAATGTGCATAGGGTAATATTACTGAGGTGAACTCTGAACCAGCTGCTTTTTTTAGAAAACAAAGGGTAATTTTCCATGTAAATAACATCCTTTCATTTTCTGTTCCTTTGCAAAAAAACAGATTTGATTCATAGTTTGCCCATTATGCATTGAGAAAATGGTCCTTATATGCTTGAGAGAGATGTTTTTCAGAATATCTGACAGAATTTAATTTCTATCAGTTTTCTTCTCTATTAATATATACCCATAGAGAGACAAATATGTTTTACAGATACAGCAGTGAGACAAGAGACATTACAATGAATATCCACTGGAATAACTGACTCTGGAATCTGACTTTCACTGGTGGTGTTCAACAAGTGAGAAGTAATATTTCATTTTCCTAACATCCCTGGAAGGCATAGGCAAAAACAAGAAAAAAAAAATCAGCACAGCAACCTATAACAAATGTAACAACCTAGACTTGATGACATTATAAATAAAACAGCTAAGACATGGTTATACACAATGTTGAAAAGTGATAAGAGCCAGATAGGTAGGAGGGAAGTGCATAGATTTTAGAGCGCCTTTGGACAGCTTGAATGCCTGGGAATCTGATTCATAGAGATCAAAAAAGGGTAAATTACACTTCACTTTTCATTTGTCAAGGCCATTAAAGATAGCGAGTTGGGCAAACAAAAGTAACTGTTCTAAAATAAAAGATATGGGATGATATCATGTATTGCTCTGACATATAGGACAAAAAGTGGCTGCATGTTTTTTTGGGATGTGTTCCTGTGTATTCAGTCGCCTAACGCTCAAAAAGGGCTTTGTCTATTATTACAAGGAAAAAAAAAAGAAAGAGGATTTATTAAGTTTCTTCTGTAAGAAATGTACCCCATGAAATGCATAGTCTATTCAAAGTCAACAGGGGAAAAATGAAAACTTAATTTTTGATATTATTATTAGGAATAAGCCTAATGCCTTTTTCTTTATATTAGAGGATTGGACAATAGTGTGAACTTTTCTCGAGTATTATATTCTCACATTATCACACATCCTGCTGAATTTCTCACCTGCCCTTTCCTTCTCTCTTATTGAATGCTGCAGGGTTGGAAAGTATTTTAACTCAGTAGGTATTAATTCCTCTGGGCTACATAACTATGGAATTGCATTAAGATAGTCTCTTTTCCTACTATGAATATAGCTATTTTTAAATAAAGAAAAACTGAAAAAAATAGGGGGAAAAGCATGTTAATTGCTATAGTAATAATGCAGGAGTGATGTATTTTCTGGAATACTTGAGTTTACTTTCTATGGAACCAAAGTTATTAATTTGTTGCCTCTTCATTGAGTCATAAAACCTCTGAGAATTTCCATCTCCTCTGGATAAAGTTGGATCATTAATCAAACATTAGGCAAAGTTTCATATATTTTTCTCATAGACATTGACATAAAATTCATATTATCAGGTTCAAGTATTGTAATTTACAACTGAAAACCTACCTTGATGCTAAGTAATGATATTGGTTTTACCAGGACATGAGCTTAGTGCAAGTTTTTGCATATGAGCCTCCCTAAAATGTTCCAAAAATAAATAATATCCAAAGTAATTCCTCAAAGAATCAGATCGCACCTGGCGAGAAGTTTTTGCTGTGAATGGTAATCCCTGGGTTTCTCCATTTCTGTTGACGTGTGCTGTCCATGGTAGGGACTTCGCACGCCTGTTCCAGGGATGTGTTTTCCTCCCTATCCAACATCTACTCAGCTCCTTTTCCTTTGTTCCTCAGGTCCTTTCACTTCATCTTTGCTGATCCTGGTGCAGCAGATTGAGCACAGCCGTCCTTCGCGGGGTCTCTTTCACAGCTTTAACTAATGCCTTCCACCGATGTCAAGGTGGAGGTTTGTGAGTCTGGCACTTATTTTCTGTGAAAAGGTCTAGCTTGTTAATATTTTCTCTTTTTCTGGCTACCATCCAGATTTTTGCAGTGGAGTAGATTTCACAGAGTTTCTAAGTTTCAAGGACTCAGTGACTTTCAGGTAACTGTTCATTCAGTCTTCTTCAACTCGAGAGTTCATAAGAATTCGTAAGACTCCATTTATTTGGAATTTGGAATTGCACTCTTTTGGCCAATGCCTCTTTTTTTAACTTTTTTTTTTCTTTTTTTCTATCTTTTTCCATGTTTTAAGTAAAAAAAAGAAAAAAAAAAAAGGATAGAGAAGATAGAGTTGATACATAGACACAGGACACATCTTTTCCCTAGTAAAAGCTGAACTCCTGAAAAAAAAAAAAAAAAAAGAAAAAAAACACCATCATCATCTTTACCTTCCACCCTAAGGATCATAATTTGGTCTTCTACTATGAGTAATTATTTTCCTTTCCTTCTACTATGAGTAATTATTTTCCAGGTCAGCATGATAAGAATAGTTCGCCCTTTTTTTGCTTCCAAATTCAAACTCAGCTGCTGATTACTGCCAGGGTGTCCAGGAGTTTTTGCCCATCCCTAGGATAATCCAGTCCTCCATGTCCTCCAAAATGATACAGATCTGCAATTCCATGAAAATTTCTGCGGAGCAAATGGCAACAACAGGCAACGAAGGATGCACGTGATTGCCCAAGACCCAGGCACAGCGGGCACAGGAATCATGCAAGCCTTGCCTTGGCACAGCAGGAAGACTGCGCTAAAGCAATTTTTCGGCTTGTACCCCACTTCAGTAGGCTTTCCTTTTGGAAATTAATTTTCAGAAGCATTAATTCCCTGCCTTCCTTATGAGACTTGTCCCCAGGTTAATAGATGTTAATGGCTTTGCAGTGGGAGATGCTGCTTTGGTGGGAAGTGCAGTTGTACCGAACTGGAGGTGCAGAAACTCCAATATGAGTTTCACTGCCCAAACCTCCTCCTGGTACTTCATAAAAGTACCTCCTGCTCATCGAGTGCTGATTAGAACTGGGGGCACAATTGCTCCAGTGTAAAAAACTTCCACTGATTTGCATGTGTCAACAATTATTCTAGCAGCAACAAACTGATAATACCAGTGTGCGAGTCCCAGATATGTGTATTATTCCCTAGCTTTAGGAATAATTCAGATAGTTATAGCGTTTAGGCTCATTTAACCATAGCCCTAATCACTTCTGATTACAAAATACATACATGCATGCAGTTTTGTTCATTACCCCTCAACTTCTAGGATTTTTTCTTTGCCCTGAAGAAAAACAAAACCCTGGGAATTTGGTTTAGGTACAGAGAAATGTTTGGGAGACTGTACAAGAAAAATAACACAAAATGTTTTGCTTTTGATAATGTTTTATTTAACTACCTGATTATGTTATTTTCATTTGATTAATTGGTGTTGTGTTATTTTTGAATTCTGTTTGCAATGACTCTCCCGTTTCTTTCCTTGCATTTACCAAAGGTTTGTTTCTGTTGTTGCACTGCACAAATAGCTAATTAGTCAACCATTTTCTCATCTGCTGTTTTTCAGTGGCAAGGGATTAGAACTGGAATTTCAACTAATTTTCCATTCTGTTTTGATCATATCATTGTTGATGGCGAACCGAGATAAAGCCAGCCTGCTAAATCACTGGCGTGACAGGCAGAATAAATCAGAAACTATAAATCTTTGGGCTCTGACGGGGAGGTGCTGGGGTGCTGTGCATAATTTAAAAAGTGCAGTGGATGAAAACAGAGGCAAATGCAGTCTAGATGGTGGCCCTGGTCTTGCAAACTGAGCTGGTCTGGCACAGAACCATTCCAAGGGCTGAAGTTCAAATTATTAGAGCCCCAAGCTAAAAGAAGGGCTGGTCTGGTGTTGGAGTAAAGCAGCTAATTGCTGTGCAATCATATATGTTGATCTGTCATTAGCAGTGAGGATGAGGAGCCGGGCCTCATTCATTTGACCTTTTGTGTGAGGTCCTATAGGGTCTGGTTGACCTGCATTGGCAACACTTTATTTTCTTTATTTTTACTTGAATGAAATAAGAAAATTGTGTGCAAGGTGCTACTTAATTCTGTTTGCCAGGCCTGTGCTTGGCATTGAGAGAAGCAAAGAGAAAACTCCCCAAATAGAGACATCTCTGCTTTATAATCCTCTCCTGCCTATGTAAAACAGTTATTTATATTGCAGACCAGTTAACTGCAAAAGGGATTGAACTGTGCAAGGATTTTATTTTCTTTAGGAAGATCTCTCCTGCTGAGATTGGTTGTTTGTAGAAAGTGCAATTTAGGTGGGGAAAATGTATTTTTTATTGTTTCCAACTGAAAATTTTTTAAAAGTGGATTTTTTTTAACCAGAAGTATCCCGAATGTTACATTTTTCTTATCTGTAATGGCATATTGCTGTAGAACAAGATGTGTCTAAGCTTTCCATTTTATTATTTAGTCTTGCCCTTCTTAATCTGCTGTAACAAAGAAAGAAAAAAAGAAAAAGGTAAAAAAAAAAAAATAGCTGAAATACTGCTGAGAAATTGGTTTTACACTTCCAGTAGCCCTTCCTGTGACTTATTGACGCAGTTCAGACATGGGAAGGGTTGAGACAAGTGATGCTCCAAAGTGTAGGGCAGGCTCCTCTCCGTGCTGAAAATTTCTCTCTATAGCTCATAAAATAGAAGGGGGGCAAAAGAAGAAAGCTGAGGTGCAAGCTTGTTCTAGAGACTCCTCTGTGTTTGTACAGCAAGGAAAATATACAGGAAAATATACCAGAAAGCGCGCTGCCTGTTCGGATGATAACGGATGTGTGGACACAAGCTGCCCTGCTGGCCCCGGCTCTGCAGCCTCATGAATCCGCTTGGAGCGTGTCCAGTTTATCAAAGGGCAACATGAGTTTGCAGTGACCAGAAACGCTCAGAGTGGCTGGTGGCACAACGCTGATGGGGGATTTTAATTTATTTATTTTTTTTAAACTGCACACCAAGTTGACATTTCCAGCCTGTGAAAATACAGACACACCGCAAGCCCATAAACCTGCTCTGTGAAGCTGAAAAACGGCTCTGGCGTAATTCCTCTATCTGCAATAAGTTTAAAAATCCATCCAACTGCCCTAATACCTTTCTTGACAATGTGGCCAGAAAATTTGTTTTATTTGGGGTTTTAATTTTTGTTAATGTGTTTATTAATATTAATATGAGGATATTTCAGCTTAAACTTGCTTTGTAGATTTTAAAATTTTTATTTTAAAGAAGCTGCCCAAAGTAATTTGAGCACGTCCCAGCTCTCTCCCGCAGCAGAGCACTCCAGGCGGTATTTTACAGTCTGCTACACATTTAGCATATAGGCATTCTTCTAGTAACAGCATTTCAATCCAAATTCAAATCGATGCATTTTGCATGCTCACATATTTAATGGGAAAAGCTACCTAACTACATGTAGTGCCCCTTTTGCCAGGTAGAAATCAGATATGGGGAATGGGAAGTAAAAAAGGATACAAGTTTAACTTTTTTTTCTTTCTTTCTGGCTTTTTAATGGGGTCTTTTGAAGATTGCTGGGGGCTTCTTGGCACTAGGTTAGCAGTTTCTTGGGTGCGTCTTCCTGCCAGGGTCTCTCACCAGCTGTGCGAAGGAGAGAAGGAAAGCACAAGGAATCTCCTCTGGGAAGGGGCACATCATTGTCATTAACACTGCAGGACTGAAACGAGAGATTGTTAAGGGTATATATGTGTTTATCAGTCTTGAACAAGAAGGGTGCGAAAAAGCCCTGAAGTGGGATAGCTGTGATCATTTAATCCATGACCATCCTGGCAGGCAGTTTTTGAGATGAACTTGTCTTTCCATTCTGCCTCGCTAATGTTTGGTGATGAGGCCCTTTTGCTTGTGTTTTGTGGGATATGAAGTTCTCCAGCTGCTTTTTAGCCCTTCCTTCCAACAGAGGATCTTTTTATGTTGTCAGCAGAATGATGGACAACTGCCTGAGCTAGTTTTGCATTAACTGCTGCTGCTAACAGTCTAGTACTGCCAGCACAGAGCTTAGTGCAGGATGGTTTTTCTGTTCATTCGTATTACATAGGTGAAAAGGAAAATGCTACAGTTAAAGAAGTAGTTGATCTGGGTAAGGCTGCATGTGATGTTATTGATGTTATGTCCTGTTTTATGGACCTCCTCTGCAGCTGACCACCTATTGCCTTTAGTCAACTGCCTTCTCCATTAGCTCAGCTATGGGTATTTAGGTACCAGTTCCCCAAAGCTGCCGAGTTTGGGGTCCTCCGAGGTTGTAGGTGTACCCAGATTGTGTAGTGAACGAGTCTTGTGCACTGAGCGGTCAACAGGTCCATGGGTAGAGGAGACTGGCCCTTGCTGAGCGCGTGGCCCCAGTGCCACATATATAACATGAACATTCAGTATACGAGAAGCAATAGCTGAGTTAGGCTGGCGCTGCCTGGCGTGCCCGTTACAATTATGCAGCCCGGACAGCACCGCGATGCAGCACGGCAGGTGCTCAGCTCAAAGGACGCGCAGGGGAAGGCATCAAACGGCTCGGGCAGGGCAGGGCACAGGGCGCCCCGTGGTTGGCACCGGCGCTTTGTGTGGCTGTTGCGCGAGAGGTGAAGCCCACGGCGCTCACGTCCCGGCCTCTCCGGATTGAACGGCAAACTCCCGCTCTCCGAGTTCAATGCATACAAAAGAATGTAAAAACATCCTGCAATAGGGATCTCAGTAGAAAGGAGTGAGCTCTCCAAGAGTCATAAAGAAAGAAAAAAGGAAGCACATGGGTCTTTATTAATATCCTTAGAGTTTAGAGGACCTTTTGGCATCCAAGCGGGTAAGTGCACTGGGAAGTGCTGTTGAAAGGAGGTATGAAAAGCCCTTTTAAATAACTGATTTTGCCCAGAACTGCTTACTGGTAGTAAGTGTACTTTCAGCGAGTGTGATAAGTAAATATGAGTCTTATTGGTGATCTCTGTATTTCCTTGCTAGGATTTTTGTTGAAATGGTGAACTAAGTTATTCGTAATAATGCCTTCTCTCTGCTGGTGCAGCACATGTGCTGTGTCACACTAAACCCCAGCTCCAAGAGTCGTCTGCTGGGAACCTGTGTGACCGGGTTTGGGGCTACAGTGGACAAATTAAGGAAAATGAAGGCTTTATGTCTGGATATAAAATGGAAAGCAAACCTATATATTCACTTGCGCCTTGAAATCTGTGTACTTGATTCAACATTTGTTTGAATATCTGAGGAGGGAAATGAAAAGCCACAACTGCTGCAAGGCTGTTCTTCCCATGGTTTTACTGACATAAGAAGTCAAAGGAAACAAATCTGGAAGTTGCATGAAGAATTATTCTTATAAAATGCAATGTTAGCGTAGTGCTCATGCTAGAGCATTCCTACTGTTGGGATCATTCAGAAGAGGTGAACAAGTTGAGGCCCTGGTGTGCGAGGCAGGGATGTGGGTATATGAAATGCAAGTTGCTCTCCCCAAGCAGCCTAAAAATCTCCTGGAGCAAGAGGGCCTTTGCTTTCGTGTAGTCAGCAGAAAAATTGCAATGTGTCATCATTAATGAGTCTGGAGCATGTTTCAGCTGTGGAGTTGCTGCACAGCGACAGGGCTTGCCTTCTACTGCCTCTCATACCATATGCTCCCGTAATTAGTGCAGGCAAAAAGTAATGATAGCACAGAGGAAAAGATGGAACATGATGAGCTGCAGCTCAATCTTAAAAGCTCTGTGTTATGCCATCTCTACGTAAAACATCTGAAATACAAAGTAGCTTTAAAACAGGTATTTACTGTTACACTTGAGTTTTGGGAAGTACTCTAGTCTCTGTTTTAAAACAACCATTATTTATGTAGGTGCCTGATTGTATGCTCTAATTGCTACGCTGGTCTCTCCTAAATACCTATGAATGTTTTTTCAAGGGTAGTCGCTCTTGATTCTTCAGATGGACTTAATGTAATGAGATTAAATTCACGTTGGCGTGACTTAAAGGTTGTATAATGTCTATGTTTAGAGAATTCTTCATTCAGAGACAAAGCTCATGCTGAGCTCTTAAGCATGGAAAATATGAAGTTACCTTCCCCACTGATCGTTTTACTTGAATAGTTCATGAAAAGCATAGAAAAAATCAGAGACTGACATTATATGATATAGTCCCAGCAGGAGCAAGACAGATATGGTGACTTCAATATGTTACCTAATTGTATGTAGGTGAACTGCTGAAGATTCAGAAATGTGGATAATGAGCCAAAATGTGAAAGTCTTCATTCAAAATACAAATGTACATCTATATTTTTAAGATGAAATAGTGAGCCTTTTCACTGGTGTCAGTGACACCAGCATCCATAAAAGCTGCAAATGTGATTTGGAAATCTAATGTACGTATCTGGAAATCTAATGTGCAAATAAGCTTTGTTATGTTTCTGATACTGACTCTTGCCAGCCAAATTGAATCAACTGAAATACGATGAAAATGGTTACTATCAATATTTTGACACTTCCAGTTTCACCTAGCACCAGTAAACGTAGATGCACATGCATACGTATATGTACATATACAGGACATACAGAATTTTGAGACATCTGGATTTAACTTTTTAGAAATATTTTTAAAGGCTATTCCAGTTATTCTCTTCCTTTCAGACCATGGGGGTACTTGTGACATCCCTCCTTGCTGTACCTTCCAAGCCCCTCGGAATTGTTCATAGCTTTTATCTTTGCAACAACTTCTCAAGGTAAAGCAGCATCCTTACCACTCTGAAGCTGTGAACTAGGGGCACAGAGCCAGGACACCAAGGCCAATTCCCCAAGTCCTAATTGAGATGGACCATCCCTTCCCTCTTGCACCCCAGAGTCACCTTGCTGGCAGCAGTCTCTTGCGCCCTTGTACTCAGTGTCATAGCAAAGCCTTGCTGCAGAACCAGAAGGATATTGTGGGGTCTTTGCTGCTTTCCCACTCCTTTTTTGCTTTCAAAAGAGCTGCATCTCGTTGGTCATGTTGTTTTTGTGCAATCCTACTTGAACTGTTTCTAGGTGCGTGAGGCTAAAAAGCTGATGTCCCAACAAGCCTATCTAGACCAGTCACCGTAACTCCTGGCAGAGCCACAGAAAGGGACTGCACATCCAGTTGACGCGCATGTGTCATGCAGCACAGATTTGGCACTGCTTTTTCCTGTGACAGTGACACTCAATATGTTCAAAATGCTCCATTTTGCTCTCCTTCTCTCTCTGTTCTAGCACGAGAGCCAAGACCCCTTGACTCCACATGGGAGAAGTCTGGCAGCTGCCAAGCCTGGGAAGCCCCTGCCAACAGCAGCACCTGACCCTGTGCCTGGCTGCCTGGCTGCTCTCCTGTGACCTCTTGGCTAGCCCACTGTTGGCCCCGAAATCCTTTCTGTGGCCAGTACAAAGCAGTGGCACTGGTCACACTTCCGTGTCCATGATACACAGTCCTGTGTAACGACCTTCCGTGCTAATCAGGCTGCCAGCCACAGGCACCAGCCCTGTCTCCTAGCCAGCCCCAGGAGCTGGTCTTTGAATTAGTTTCCTGCACTGCAGGAAGACAAAGATGGCACTTATAAATTTCAAAATATTTCCAAATATTTGCTATTTAATTTTAGTGCTCTATCAAACAGATCAAATTCAGATTTTATTTTGCATTCTCTTTTCCTGCATCTGTGTCCTCTCTGCATCTTTTTTTAGATGTACATTTTAAGGTGTATACTTACGTTTTGCAGCAGATGTGTTAATGCACTTATGACAGAGTGAGTATATATAGGCACCTAAATTCATGTTGAACCACCTAAATAAATGGTCTGATTTTCAAAACACCTGTGCAATCAGCAGATCCCACTAAAGTCAAAAGAGGAAAGCAAAGCTTTGTATTCTGTACCAGTATGACTTTTTTCATAGCACTTTTCTTAATGAATCTATTCTAAACCTTTTGCTAGCAGAACCCTCAAAAAAAAAGGAACAAAGAACAATCATTTTAACTGTACTGCAATATACTCTTACAATAAATAAAAAATGTGGTGAGAAAGACAAAGCACTGCTTTTACAATATCCTGTGCCAAATCACAGGTTATACAATTCAGTTTTTTATTTGCACAGCCAATAGTGCTTTGTAGAGCAATCAGGGAAGATAATACAATTCATTTTAAATTCTCATTACTTTAAAAGTGTTGAATCCTCCTAAATTGTTTTGGGGTTAATTGAGAATTTGCTGTCTTACAATAGACTAGGAATTGTTTAGGTTGCCCTTGTTTCATATTTTTTGTGCATACCTTTGTTGCAAAGTTATAAAAACAACAATAAAAAAGAAACAAAGAAGTGAAATGAAATAATGATCTTCACTGTTGCTATTCTAGCACTCATTTTTAGGGGAGATAAAGCTCATGTATTGATCAATATTTAAATGGTTTTGAAGTGGAAGTACATGCTGGGTTGAGGCAATGTATCAGTCGTTGTGCATTGGCACTCACCTCTCCTTCTTTTCTGCATATTCCCAAAGAGATAACTTCTGCCCCATGGGGAAAAGCTGAATGACTTTTAGGAAGCCATAAACAAGCCACCTGTTTCAGACTTTTTTTCCTGTAAATTCCCAATGGTTCGCTTTGCAAGTCTATCCTCTAATATATTTCAGCACGAGAATGACTAGCAAGTAAGTGGATCTTTTCATGGATGGGTTTGTTGACTCGTCATCCCGACGCCGGCTCTCCGAACCCCTGCGTGCTGCTGTGGCGAAGCTCAGCGGCCAGGAGAGACGGCCCTTGGCAAGCCAGAAGCAGGTTCCGGGTCAAGCAGAGCGGCCACTTGGCCGCTCTTGACTCCTTTCACCCCCGAAATTAGCCATGTTCGTCTTCTGTGGGATAGTATCGCTTCCCCTAGAGGAACACACACACGCAAAAGGGATTTTTGGGTGGGAGATGTGTTTCTGTGATGAATTAAGAAAAGGCTTTCTTATTCTTTCTTCTTTTGGTGTGGTGGCCAGGCCCATTTATTATTCAAAGGCTGGTATTAGTTAAATGCATTCTAATCTTAAGTTACAGGAAAAAATGTCATTGTGGCCTAATGTCCCCCTCTCATAGCATTATTTCAAGTTTTGAAACACCTGTGTTACACAGGGCTGGGAGGTCCAAGCCAGGGACCAGGGGCTCTGCTCAGCCAGATGGGACAGCTGAACATCTCTCCTGTCGTGCTGTCAGCCATGCAAATGGACATTTACCATTTATTAGAGGCATCACAAATTATTTTTGCTCCTTCTAAAGAACACAAGAGGCCAAAGCAAGGGATCGTGCCTTTTTATGATGACTGCAATTTATTCTTTCCTCTTCTAGTACTTGCCATTTTATTTCATTTTACCCACTTTTTTTTTTTTTTTTTTTTTTCCTCCTCTAACAAATCTATTGCTTTTGATTATTCCCTCAGGAAATAGTTGTGCCAATAAATTATTTTTGGCAGCCTTATAACATAGCACACCTCTTAAATGAATGTCACTAAGAGGCACTGGCTTGGCACATGCCCATTAAACAGTAGCAGGTTTTCTGTCCGTCACTTGTAATTCAAGATTTCTATGGAAAATCTCACCGCTGTTTATGAGCAGCAGCAATCCACTGCAAGGAAGATAAACAGCTTATTATAGTAGGTATTGATTATATGATTGAAATTTTGGGTGGAGATATTAACACATTTCCCTGGAGAGAGAACTTGTGCCACTTAATTCAGCCCTGTGTATTATTTAATATATTTAGCCATGAATCAGGCCCTAATCATGACCATTCATATGGCCAGTTACTTCAGTCAAGCGGAGCAATTCTTAGTTCACAAACTAAGAGATTTCTGCAAAGATTTTCTGTATTATTGCAAAGAAAGCACAAAAGTGAGTTATGTATGTGAGACTCTTCCTGTGGTTTGTAGATACCTGCCCACGGGTGGTGGTGTGGCGGTTCGTAGAAGTGGTGGTGGTGCGCAGAAGTCGGATCTTCTGGATTGCAACATGCCAAAGATCGACACTGGGAAACAGCTTCCATTTGATTTTTCAAATATGTGTTTCTGTGCTAGATTTTGGGGCACATATGTCTAAAGATATTAGCTAATACCTCTCTATGTTCCTCTGTCTATCAAATGAGCCTAACAGTAACGACCTAACGCAAAGGGAAGGCACAAGGTTTGGGTTTTTTCCATCCCGTGAAAGCCACTGAGGACAAAGACATACGCTCCTGTACTAATGTCATCATGACATGTCTAGAAGTGCAATCTCCTGATGGCTTTTATCTTCTCATTCAGGTATGCAGTTTTCAAGGATCCCGCGGGCTGGCTAGAAATCAACCCTACCAACGGTACCATTGGCACCACCGCCGTGCTGGATCGGGAGTCTCCTTACGTGCACAACAACATATACACTGCTCAGTTTCTGGCCATAGACAGCGGTGAGTAGCTATTATTGACCAAACCCGCTACGCTGAAAGTATTTATTATTTTTTGCCTGCTTGAAGGTTACCATTCATTCAAACAAGTGCCAAGTTAAGGTTGCACTTCAGTGTTTCGTGAAGCAGCCCCCCAAAGATATTAGAAAGAATTGTGACTAACAGGAAATAGAGGAATAAACTTAAACTAAGAGCAGCTTTGGTTTAAGGCCAAGTCATGCGTATTCATTCCTGCACTGAGATCTGAGATGTAAGTAGTGTATGAACATTCATGCAAAATAATAACTCATCTTTATCAGAGTTAATTTTCTCATAATATTTGAGGAGTTCTTAAGCCTAAGGCACCTAAATACCAATAACAGCTCATCCCAATATGCCGAACTGCATCTTATTCAACATTCAGTGACAGTGACAAGAAAAACATAGACAATTGCTAAAATGCAATATTTTTTTACATGTTATGTGGATTAAAGTTCCTTCTGTCAAATATAATCTGAATTAAACTAGCTAGCAAAAATTCAGTGTGAGTATCTTCTGTAGCAGAGAGAAAAAAGAGAAAATCCTGATCATTCCTGCAAATCTCCAGAGCTAAAGCCACTTTTTTTTTCTTTTCCTATAATATAACTAATATGCTAACACACTTTTTCACAGCTGCAGCTGTTTTATCCTGGTGATGAATTGTAAAAGGTCCTTTTTAGGAGGATAATTTTACATTTTTGTAACCACATGACTCAGGAAGCATTTGCCGGCCTTAACAGAAAAAAATGCACAATATCTCTGTAGATAGAAAAGATTTTTGTTTTTTTCTGCTGAGATGGTGATTTATTTATATATTCTTATATATTCTTTATCAGGAAATATCCAAAGAAAAATGAAGCACCAAACTTATTTCAGTCTTTTATTTGCTATTGGATAAAGATTTTTTAAATGCATCTCAAAATGGAGTCCGCTGGGAATGTAATATTATGGTGAATATTTAAAAAGTCAGGACAATATTTTGAGGGACCTGTTATCAAAAGTAAATATGTTTTAAAGGCAGACTCATGTAGTGCGGTGCTGTCAAAGAGAAACGAAGGAGCAAAAAGTTGAATATTTCCAGCTGCAGAAAGCAGCCTAAACAAAAGCAGACTTTCCCTGCTTGCTTGTGTGGATTGCTGTCTGTGCAGTAACACTCGTTACTGAAATTTATTCAGAATAAGAGAATAAATAAGTGGAATGGAATGGGATGGAATGGGATGGAATGGGATGGAATGGAATGGAATGGAATGGAATAGAATAGAATAGAATAGAATAGAATAGAATAGAATAGAATAGAATAGAATAGAATAGAATAGAATAGAATAGATAAGTAAGAGTCTCCCAGCCAGGAGCTAGGTGGCTTCTCTTGATTCCCAGATTTTTTCTCCACTGGGAAAGTGAGAGGAGAGAAGGGTGTCTGGCCACTGACCAGCAGCTCCACAGAAGAGCTTTCATCTGGGTCAGAGATAACAAATTCAACCAAGATACAGTCAGCATCCAATTTATTTCAATTCTGTGGCACGGTTAGCATAGCAGCTAATGCCCTCAGACGTTACTGACTTTTCTGAATGAAGTAATTAGAAACCACACGTGTGCATTTGGTAGTGGCATGCTGAGGTGTGAGTTACGATCTGCCGTGGGCCTTGCATGACTTCGCTCTGCGTGGCTTGGCCACCGGTGGAAACGGCAGTAAGCAATGGGCAGTGGGCCCCAAACAGCTGATATTAATTGCATAAAGGTGCAGTGTGGAGTTTGTGGGGTGTGACATAACCCTGGCGTTGTGACCCCCTCGAAGTTCTGATTCCAGCTGATTTCCAGGTCATTGCTGATGCCGACCAGCAAAGCTGGTACCCACTAGATTTTTCTAGCCAGCGTTTCCTAATGCCTACCTCGGGAGGGAATATTACATTAGATGACAAGAAAAACTGTGGTAGAATAATATGAAATGAATGCAGAATTCTTTCAGGATGTTAAAAGAAGGTTGTGTTAGCTTCAGAATGAAAAGCGAGCGTGAACATAACGGCACGCATTCGTTGGCAAGCAGCATGGGGCACAAACTGCTCAGTAAAAGCCACATCTTTCTTCAGGTTACTAAGTGTAGACTATTTAACATCAGTGAATATGTGTGAGATTTTTATGTGATAAGGTTGCCTTTGGCAGGATTAAGAATTGCCAAACGAGATTAGATGGTAAGCTGAAAATTTACTGGCATTTCCAATAGAGCAAGTCATTTACTTGGGTTAATAGACTTGGGGCAAAGAGAGGAGAAGAGAAGAAAAAAACATAATAAATCAGAGACTGTTTTTTCAGAAGCATTTAGTGTGAGCCATTTCTTTCACCACTGTGTATGGCTGCTGGCAACAAAACGAGAGCAAAATGTATATTTGTTTTTCATTAAATGCAGATTTTGCTTTTCTCTAATGCAAGCTCTTTATTTACAGCCCATTATAGTCTTTTTTGCCTCCCTCCATATCTAACACAGCCCAATTATCTCGCCTCGTCTTGTAGCTGAATCTGAGCTGCCCTGGCACCTGCGCTGGCAAAGTCTGGGCTGCTCAGGCCTTTGCTTTTCTAACTGGGGCTGTAAGGAATTTTGGGGACAATTTCCAGCAAATTCTCCAGTGTGGTGCAGAGGTCTCCGTGGGAGCTCTGTCCTCATGGAGCTCCGTGCTGGTCCCTGCATGGTTTCTGGGGTAGAAACTGTCTCATTTGAGAGGTTGCTCTTTCCCTGCAGTTGCATCACCCTCATAAATTAACTACGGTTTTCTAGAGATATTCAGAGCATATAGAGTTCACATAATTACAGCATGGACACTGTTGTCCCAACATATTCCAATATCTGCTCTCCTTAAACTGGCCATGCTGCATGTGCCCTGTTTTGGTTAAAGAATTGAGATAGCTGAAAACATAATTCACGGCAATACTTTCTTCATTCCCTCTCACAGCGGGCTGGGCACCCCAGGCAGGCCATTCCACTACTTTTATAAAATGTTGGTAGTCTCAGGAAGAAGCTAGAACAGGAGCTTCATGGTTGGCAGCTCTTTATATAAATCCATGGGCCACAACATCTCTATCCCTTTTTTCCTTAAATCACAAAAGTATTCTTACCAGTAGGATAGTAACTGTGAATGGACCATAGAAAATGAAGTCGTTCTCCAGCAGGAAATAATTTAGTTGTTTATGATATTCTTTTTGAACTTTATGGTACCTATTTTCAGCATTATCAAATTAACTGCAGAGAAATGTAGTTAACTGTGAATTATGTTATTTCTGCTCTAAACAGTTCTTGTGCCTTCCAAACATAATTGAAACAATGTGTAAGAGCAAATTTGATGGACACAGTATTAATTCTGTAGATAATAAATGCTGACCTTTTATTGGGGGAAATTTCTGTTTTAAAAGGACTTTTTGGAATGAATATCCTAATTTGCTTTGTACTTTTGATTCCAGTAAAGGTCAAGGTAGTGTCTTTAGAATTTGAAAACTCTTTTTATTAAAGGCTTGTGTGGACATAGTTTCTGGTTTATTAAGGAAGAAATTAAATAGTGTCAGGAAGTATCATGGAGCAGAGTTAAGATATTAAAGTGTCGTGAAGTGGGTTTAATCTGAGGATGAGCTCATAATGGGCCAAAGTCAGGTTTATGCAAACTTGGAAGACATCAGAGGCTTCATTCAAATGACAATCGTAGTAATGAGTTTATTTCTTGAATTTAGCATTCTAATCATTAAAAACAATGCAATGCCACAATCATAAAATGCAATTACTGGGAGTATACCTGTAAAACACATGCACATTAAATAGAGTTAAGAAATTATTTGAGTTTGAGAAATCTGCTTGGAACAGTCTTTCCGGGGGACCTGCTGTATCACTGTAGTGTGATATTCTTCAGTAGCCATCCTACAGTCCTACCATAAACTGAAGGATTTGGGATTACTCCCATGAAAGAGAATACCTGTGTGTTTTCCTTGTAAGGTCAGTGATGCTAAAAACTGTGCAGAAAATTTTATTTTCTTTTTTTTTCCGTGTATTCTGAGAATCACGTATGTATACATTTGCTACTTGGATGGCACCGTTTCGATTTCCCCATTGCACATTCAAAGGAAAATGGGGAAGGAGTGAGGACGCTTCAAATTTCTTCCTCGTTTCCAAGGGCCAGCTGAAATAAAACCCAAGCAATTCCAAATCTCATTCATTGCACAAGTCTCAGTGCTCCTCATCATTAAAAAGCAGAATTATCATTCTGTATGATGTGTAATGAACAGCAGCAGACAACAGCTTGAAAAAATGGAGTAACAAAGAGATGTGTAGCAACTTGCAATTAGAATTTCTCCTTACATGTATCTAACCTGTCTTCTTGCTTCACGATGTACATAATTAAATTACTACAGATTGATCCCACCTAAAACAAGCTATTTTTGAAGAAATCAGGCAATTAGTTGCCATGGCAACCCAATTAAGCCAGTTTTATATCCCTTATCTTAATTGCTGTATTAATTGAGAAGAGAAAATAAATTGAATGCTCATCCTTTCCTTGCCATTTTAAATTTCAGTAAAATATGAATTGCACACAAAATATTGTTTTAATTTGTCATCACGGACTGATGATTAGAAAAAGAAATTAGAATGCTGAAAACAGTATTTAAGACGGATGGCATATGTCAGTAGCAATTTGATATGCTGAAAGAGCTGTGCTCTTTTGAAATGTAATTACTCAAAAATAGGATCTGCATATATTATTTGAGTGAATGATTGAAGGATTGCAACTTTTAAGGACTATTTTATAAATATTAAAAAATAAAAGATATCTAGAAGGCAGTAAATATTTTTAAGATAGGAAATTTCCAGTCATGGGAGTTCTTTTATACAAGATGTCAGCATATTGCATTTATGAGACCGATTTTTCAAATACATGAAATGCTGAGCAGCCCACCTGGATTTTGGTATCTTCCCACTCTTGCCGTTCCATTTATTTTAGTGGAACCAGTAATAGATTCCAGCCTGGATGCAAAATGCAATGGCAATATGCCTGTCTGAATGGGATTTATGCCTGCACCTGTTGCCACATCACCTACTCTGCCCACAGTTTCCCATTAGAAAAACAGCATATGGAGAAATCTGAAATTTCAGTTCTGGTTTTTGTAACAGGATCGTTACAAAGCACAAAACATTGCTTCTCACAGTGCCTATTTAAAGCATTTTTAGGCAAGCACGAGCATGCTGCCTCTTCCAGCCGCAGGTTGCCCAGCTGGCCGTGGAGCTCCCTCCGAGCTGGTGGGGAACTTGCATTTTTCATTGCTTGCTCTCCACTTTTCTTGCTTTATTATACACAACAAAGCAAAAGCGGGCCAGGGAACACGTTTTACAGCTAGTGAGCTGCAGCTTCTCCTTCAGACAAAGCTGGAGCTGAAAATAGAGAAGCTGGGAGAAATCCATATCCAAGGAAAGAGCCTTTGTAGTCCTGCATGTAACAGTTAGTTAGCTAGAAGTAAAATGAAGGAAATTCTGTAGACATCATTAGAGTTGTTCCAAATTGACCTTGATATGATTCAAATGCAGTTTATAGACGTTTTAGGAAATACAGCTTTATTTGTGATGGGTCAGTGAAGAGGTAATTGCACCAGCAATCAGAAAATCCAAATTCTCGAAGGCTTTCTTCTATTCGTAGATGAAGAAAAATTGTTCATACTAAAATAACCCAAGTAATTCATTCTACGTTCTCATTTTGTATCTAGGTAAGTTTGTTGCCAGCAAACAGTAGAAGCAGCAAAGCAAGGGTAGAATTAGTCTTTGTGGGTTACACAAATGCATGTGCAAGTGGCCTAAGGGCTGCTGCTAAGTGGTACATGATAAATATTCTAGGAAAATTCATAATAGCTGAATTTTCATGCTGTCACCCTGTGAGGAAATCTGTATGGCGATTGGTATCCCACATATTTGGCAAAAGGCAAGCTGCTTGCTCTAGGAATTAAATGGCCTTGTAATTTCTGCACTGTGACATAGACAGACATGGAAAATATATACAAATTCAATGGCCCTGAAAGCATAGCTTGATTAGAAGAAATGAGTGCAGAAGTCTTTTTACCATTCATAATGAACATGTGAAAAGGGACAGTGCATGCTCCATTCTTCCTAAAAATACTGCTTCCTGGCATCAAGCAATATTGTAGCTCAGATCTGTGTCGCGGCTGGATTCTCTAAGTGGTTGATTTTGCTTCTTTGGGAATTTAACAAATTTTGCTAGAATTCCAGGCCCATTACACTCTTGAAAAAGAGTAGAATAATTCAAATTAAATTCCTTTTTACTCAATTGCCTCTGATAAGCTATTGTTCTGTGAAGGCATTTAAGTAAATATTCCTTTGCTGTAATGACAAAGATACAAAACATTACAGTTCCAAGTACAGAAGATTTCATGTATTTAGGCTTTCATGCCATTAGGTAAACCATTTCCTAAACCTAAGTGAAAACATGTGGTCTCATTAATTGCCTTCTGGTCCTAACACTTTCTAATTTGTGTGTCTGGCATTTTTCTTGTTAGTTGATAATGTTTTGATTATCAATGCTTTGTTTCTTAGCTGTACCACTAAACAAATTATCTTATTTACAAGTTGAATTTCTTCTAATTTACTCAAAGCCCATTTTGCCGTAGCATGTGCAAATATCTATATTTTTTTGGCACTTGGAAATCCATGTTTCTCTCCTTTGTGCAACATGTTTCATTTTAGACCAAGTATAGAGGCACAACACTACTGTTAAAAGGAAAGAAAAACAACTTGGAGATACTGCATTCTGACACATCCATTAACTGATCCAATGCCACCAGAGGTTAGGCCAGCTGACTGCTTGCCTTGCTTTCTCTAATACACAGCAGCATAAAAAACAGTATTGACTTAACATTGCTATGCATTTTTCTTATGACAATTTAAAAAAAAAAAATCAGTTGACAAAGGGCAAGATAGAAAAGCTTTAGCATAATTGGAATGGAAACTTTTAAGTTCACCACCACTGCCCTATTCTTGCAACGTTATCTTCCCATAATATGCCCTTTCCATGCTAATAGGAATGAAGATTAGTATAGAATAGGAGGTTAGTAGCCCAGCAATTTTGGGACACGTCCTGGATAAGCGATTTTAATGCAAAGATTATGCAAATCATCTTGGCTAGCAATCGATATATAGTTTCTTTTTTGGGTTCATTAGATAGTGAATCAGTACAAAATTAGTTTGTCGCATTATTATGTTTATTCCCGTACCTTTTCTTGGCCAAAACTTGGAAAAGCAGAAGCATGGTCAAATTAGAAGGGAAAATATTTCTTGAGGTTTACTCTGCCGATTTTGGGGAATTAAGCAAAATTTCAGTGAGCAGAACAAATGTTCTCATTATAGCCAATTTCTTTAGTTTACAACTCCCTTTAAATATCTAATGAAAATATTTTAAATGCCTAATTCCAGAGGGAAGAAAAAAAGTCTAAGTTATTCTAAGGAGGGTTTTTAAAATGTTAGAACTCAGAAAGCTCAATGTCAGGTGGCATTATCCATTTCATTCTTTGATTTTGGGGGCTGCTGACCAAAGAATGTGTTTTTGAGTAGCATGGTCAATTAATTGCTTTGCTTGGCCATGTTCTACAGCTCTAAGGAATATGCATCTTCACTTTCAAGGATAATTCTAACTCACCATAATCCAAAATGTCCAAGACTTTCAGCATTCTTAATATGTTTTTGATAGCTTGGAAAGTGGAATCACAGTCATTAGCCCATCGGGGAATTTCACCAGCTCTGGGGATCTTTTAGGCTACTTTGGGGTTTTGCTGCAGAATAGGACAGGCCAGCTGCAAGAAAAGGATTACATTTTTATGAACTGCTTTCTCTTTGAGATTTATTTAGACAATTCTTGTACCTTGAAAATGTTCTGCCAGTCTGAAACGGTTCTGACCAGCTTCTAAAAGTAAGTTCTGGCAGCTTATTTTAGATTTTCACCACCATCATGCCCAAGTGTACTCCTAAAAGGGAATCTTAGTGTCTGAACATGAGAACTGTAGAGCTGCCAACAGTAAAGGGCCTAAATTATTTCTTCCCATGTTGCTGTCCTCGATAGAGCTCCATTAATAAAGAAAATACTACTGGACATGGAAATAGCAGCCTGGATACTGGTGCAGCCAGTGGTATGTTCTCTGAGGCTTTGTTGGCATCAAGTCAAACAAATGCACCAGCAGGGAAGGCAAAACAGGGCTTCAGGTGTTCACAGGACTCACAGGGTGCAGCGATACCCAATGTTGTGTGTGTAACCATCGGATACATTCTGAGGTTTCCTCTGGATGCCCCCAAAAATCCATGACTCAACTTCTATTGACTTTTAGAGATATTTGGCTTCTAATTGTGCTAAACATGTGTGAAAATATCACCTGCTGCGTGGTGATTCCCAACTCTGTTTTTGCTATCATTTCAAATAAATGAAAGCTTTTGATACTGGAATTTACACTGAATGCAAACATCTCAATTCAGTTTCAAAGCAGTCCAAATGCTGTCTTTAATTTCATGGTGCACAACTCAGCCGTGTCAGAAATCCATATACAGCAGCATTTCTCTAGGAAAACTAAAAAGTGGAACATGAAATGCATCTCCATGCCCATAGAAAACTGTTATACTAAGATTAAACACCTCACCAGCCAATCAACCATATGATTGCTTGTTAGATATGCCATTTTATGTAAGTCTTGATACTAAAGAAAAATGTCTCCTTAGTCCATGGCCATCATTGTGTGTAATTGTTATCTTTTAGGAATCTAACTGTGTGATTGGCAGTCCCATTTGAGTAGTTAGATGTCTAAATGCCGTCATTGTTCCTACAGGAACTTAGAATGTCAAAAATGAATGCCAGTTATAAAAATTTCTTGGCCAGGTGTTTCTATAGAGGGCTTATAATTTAGGACCTTATACTAATATTCCCAGTGTGATTTTGCGTGGTATTTCATTAAAATACAAAATAGAGAAGTATCCAAAATGCCTATATCTAGAATATTACTTTCGAAACTATTCATTTCTAAATAAAGGTAGCAAAATGGTCATTTACAATGATAGCACAAGAATCCAATTTAACGTCTACATCTTCTGGTAACAGTCCCTGGCATTAAAGCTTCTAGTTCCCAGACAATAGACACCATCACATTCTATGACAGTCTCTAACTCATGAAAGAAAACTACTTTTGTTAGTCTATTTTTTGACTGTTGCATCTTACAAAAGCAGGAGCTATTGCCTAACTGAAGACTGCTATCAGTATGCAATCTAATGCTAGGACATGACATTTCCAGTTCGGATGCAATTCAAATAAGGATATCTACATTTCCTGCTGCAGCGGGATCTAAGATGCATCTGCACTTTTTTAGTGTTGCTGAGCAAAGTTCTAGTCCCGCAAACCTGATGTGCTTTGAGCTCTTGTTGAAAGCTACTCATGAAGTTTCTGAGTTTTTTCCAAGAGTATTAAAGTCGGGATTTGATACCTAGCTCTCATTTTTATTAAATACAAAATTAGTTGGGAAATAGGCCCTCAGTCCCTATTTAAGTAGCTTTTACACATATCGGCAATGTCATTTCATGCCTATTCCACTCGTATCCCATTCACAGCTATGCAACCAGTGGGAGTCGCAGCAGGAGCTGGAAAGTCTCTCTGTGCCGAATGGCTCTTACCCAGGCACCTGAAGGTTCAAAGTCTTCAGCCTCAGTAGGAACAGCGAGTTCATTTGGGCTCCTTTGAAAATCTGCTCCCAAGGGTGGGTGGACTGAGCCCTTCAGGGCTTGGTTTGTGCATTAATCCCTGCTCTCAGCTGCAAAGTTTTACAATAAAAAGTGAGTGGAGTTTTATTACAGAATTAAAATATGCTAGGGAAAGGCTTTCATTTCAAAACCAGAGCTGACTAGAGATCATGGGATTTTTGAATGGTTCTTCTTGCAGAGGCGTAAATGGTATCACATTTATAAAAGTCATATATTCCCAATGGATATGTTGTGACCATTTTTCCTTGACTCGTTTTTTTGTTCCTTTTTCTTATGACGCGTGTGTTAACAAGCTTCAGTTTATGACCTTGACATTTGCTTATTTTTCTTTTGTAAGTCTTCATAAATCACCTTTTTTCCTAACCTTTATGAATAAAACAACCAAAGAATAAGTCATTGAAATGGACAGAAGCAATTTCCTTTCACCCTGTTGGTGTGTAATAGTTGACTGGCCCATAAGCCATATAAAGATAGTGAAACATTAGCATGGTAGAGAAAATGCAGCCATATCTACATTTGACAAAATAACAGTATATTCATAATGCTGTTGCCTTCTTAATTTCAAAAGGCAGATTTTAATATTACTGGCTCCAGAGAAAGATAAGAAGGGCAGTGCATGAGACATTATCAGTCCAGTGTGGAAATAATGCATTCAGAATTAAAGACAGCAGTTTAATTAAGTGCATGAAAGGCTGGCTTTTATGATCATATTTCAAAAACTCAAATGTCTTTTCATCCATTCTGTGGTATGACTTTACTTAATAATATATCAAGAACAAAAAATGTATTGGAGTCTTTCTGCAAATTCAATTAGTGCAATAAAAAGTGAAAAATAATTTCTTTTTCATTAAAAATAACTCAACCGTAACCCTTGTGATGACAAAGTGAGAGAGGAAGGGGGTGGGAAAGAAAAGCTGGAGAACTGTGGAAACTGTGCCTTTGTTATGCATTTATGTGTGCGCAGAATAGATGAAGTGTCACCATTAGTAACATTTGTCATTAAGAGGACTAATTGCATGCTGCTGCAGTTAGTAGTTTATCAGATCCGGACCACAGGGTATTTACTTCTCTCCCCGGCTGCGCCTGCAGTGCAGCAGTAACTCCCTCGTTTATGGGCTTGCGGCACGCAGGGTAATTAAGCTAACGGGAGCCTCTTCCAGGGCCAAGCGCTAAACGGCCGCGACGCCTCGCACGGCTGCTTTGCGGGCTGGGGACGACCTCCTGAATCCTTTCTAGCTGCTCCAGGTTTATGGCTAGCGGAGGCGCACTGAGCATATTTTGTGCATTAAAAGAGAAAAAATGGGCAAAACAAACCGCCCCTGCAGAAGTGCAGCATTTCAAGGGGGAAATCATATGGGGAGGGAGGCAGAGGAGGAAGAAATGTGCGTTCAGAAGGCTTTGGAGAGCAGTGAAGGGATCAATCATAAGGCATTTGAGCAAGACATGAGCCACCGCTGACCCCGCATGGCTCTCGGTAAATAAAAGATCTCATTTCCAGGAGCTCTGTGTTCCCAGGTTTCTCTTCTAACATGACTGAGTGTGGTCCTCAGGATTGCTGGGGACTGATTGGGTCTGGTGCTGTTTATGGGCCCCTGCTGTACAAATTGCTTGCCCTCTGCTGTCACTTTTCTGCTGTTTGTCTTGTACTTGGTTCTTTTCATACCTGTCTATCACTCTAGGGGCTCTTTCCCATTACGATTCTCTCAGAAGGTGCTTATGAACGGGCTATTTTCCTGGTATCTCTTCATGTCCTAACCTCGTTTTTGGTGCCATAATACTCTTCTCCAAGAGGCTTCCTTGGAGTAATTGTCCATGCTGTTAAAAAAACCAAACAGGCTGGATTTTGAAAGTATGATTTACAGTAGCAACTCTTTCATGTGACAGAGGCAAGAACAATAAAAAATGATCTTAATTTGTGACTAGGCCGTTACAAAGAAGAGCAGGTATGGGTTTATGAAAGCACAATTTAATCCATATCTGTTTGTTTCTCATATAGGTAACCCTCCTGCAACAGGGACAGGGACTTTACACATCACCTTGGAGGATGTCAATGACAACATCCCATCCCTTTATCCAACACTGGCGAAAGTCTGCGATGATGCAAAAGATCTCCGGGTGGTGGTGTTAGGAGCATCAGATAAGGATCTTCACCCCAACACAGACCCATTCAAGTTTGAACTGAGTAAGCAGTCTGGCCCAGATAAATTGTGGAGAATCAACAAGCTTAACAGTAAGTCTGTTATTCTTGTTTTGCCTACACATTTGGTCCTCCCGCCTTTGCATCTCAGCATGCGCCTGCTGAGGGCTGCGCGTTGCGTGAATTCAAGAGCAGTCCTGTGCGTGGAGGTTGAGCAGGACAGACCCTTTCCCACTGCTTTACGCTGCCCAGGGCAGTTCCTTCTAGAAACAGCTGCTGAGAGAGTCACTAGCAGCCTGTCTGCATCGTCCCTGGAATCGGAACTTTCTCCTCTTCCTAACACATTCCTTGCACTTGTCTCTTTCAGCTTTGCATTAAATAAGGGCTAACAATGATGTACAGTTTCGCAAAGATGACCAAATTGCGTTGTATGGGATTTTTTTTTTTTTTTTTTAATGTGTGGGACACATGAGGGTTTGCTGCAAGACAGCACAAAACTTTGCATGGATTTTAGCAATATACTAGAAAAGCTTCCTGATTTCATGTCCTTGGAGTATTCACAAAGAAAACACCTAAATGCATAGGGACTGTACACTAACAATTAAAAAAAGAGCATGCTATACAATTGCAGAACATTTGTATGGTAAATCGTGAGCGCACACACCACAAAAATTGTTTCTAACAGATTATTTCCACTTATTTTCTAGTCTGCACCATTTATCTCTGTTACTATGGGATCTTTTAGCAGTTCACAGTCTGCTTAGAAAGAACTGAAGATGGATGTGATGTCTGCTGTGCCTGCAGGAATCACTGTCACCGACAGTGGGGAGGAATCATTTTCTTTAGCACTCTGCTGTTCTCCAGGCTCTGAACCACCACTGTTTAACCCTAAAAGAGTTAGCACACCCTCCTGGAGACTTAAGGCTCCTACTCCTCACTGTTGCTCAGGTGGAGCAGATCTGTGGATCTGAAGGGGAAATGGGAAGCACCTTCATCTGTGCTGCCCTGAAGGAAGGGGGTTTTGGAGGCAGTGGAGGTAGATTTCTTCTTTCCTTGGGTATTGTTTTGGGGATAGGATGCTTCAGTATTTCATTAGTATATTTGTTTCCATAGGCAAGTTCTTCTAATAATTTACAGAGCAGACATGCTTAAACAAAAGGGACTCTTGAAAGTCTTCCTTTTGATGGAGTTTGGAGTATGTTTGCAATTAGCTCTAGGTTCCTGAAAAGAATTTCTGTAGCTGCGTCTTCTTAATCTAATTCTATTCTCTAATCCTTTACTTTGAGTGCTCTCATTTTCCACTTAATTTCCCTGGATATCTGTGGCATGCCTGGGATTTCTTACAGGATCTCCTCCCCTCCCAAGCAACCATGATTTGGCTGCATAATTTTCACCTCCTTCTCCTTTGCAGACACTCACGCCCAGGTCATCCTGCTGCAAAACCTGCAGAAGGCCAATTACAACATCCCCATCTCAGTGACAGATTCTGGAAAACCACCTCTGACTAACAATACAGAACTGAAATTGCAAGTGTGCTCCTGCAAGAAATCCAAAATGGACTGCAGTGCGACCGATGCCCTTCACATCAGCATGACCCTCATCCTCCTTTCACTCGGCAGTTTGTTTTGTAAGTCTTTTCCTGAACTGTAAGTAATGAAGCTTTATGTAGCAGCTTATTTGTGCACTTCATAACAAAACCTACCAAGGGAGAAGGTAAATTCATACATTGATCCCAAAGTGCAATAATTAATTTTCTCTTTCTATCTTTTCCCTGAGGAAGTAGCTATATATAGCTATATGAGAGAGGGAGGCCTTATGCATGTAAGTGTGTGTCTATAGATATATGTATAGAAATCCTCCCCTACATATATTTATATAGTCAAAAAATAGCAACAAAGGCCTGATTGTCAAATTAGGAGGTGATTGCAAATAAAAGCTATAATTTTACAATGAATCAAAGAGAATTAAAGCTAGCATATGATAAACTAAGAAGTACCAGCTGTAGTAGCAGATCTGTGAGACATTTTCTTTCATCTCTCCTCACTTTAATTCAGAAACAGACTCAGGAGCTTAAAGGTGTTCTTGCAACAACAGATGTTCTGGGTCACCATGAAAATGGGTGCTGCGTAATGTTCAGTCTATTCCTCCACGTAAAGCACGCAAGCAACTGGAACATACAGAACCTGCTCAAGATCCTGAGCTTAGAGACACCCAAAATTGATAAACAGACTTGCAAGTGTGAGTGGGGTGTAAAGAGAGCTGGTACATAGGGGAAACTTCTGTGCGTCTGAGAAAGTTTTCTGAAAGAGCTTTAGGAAAATTGTAATTTGAGTTGGAAGGAAGAAGGAAAAAAAAAAGAAAAAACACATAAATCTGAAGAGCAGTGATTCAAACACCTAAATCAGCCCCTGGCTTGCCCTGTGACAGCTTTCAGCAAAGTTTTGGCTACACTATTATTATGAGGTTTTTTTTTTAAATCTGTAAGCAAAGGAATAGCTTTACCCTATAACTACAGTAGTAAATCTATTATTCAAGGATTGTTACCATCATCTAAGGTTAGTATAAAAAAAAAAAAAAAAAAATGCACTTTAAGGTGAATTAATACTGGCACCATGGTCAAAGATGTTACAGTCTTGATAAGATGGAATCTATCATGAAGACGAGAGAAAGAGGTCAAAAAAGAGAGTTTACGCATCTGAGGTTTGGTGTATACTTGATTGCACATCAGTTCTTTTTTCCTTATAGCATGTTACTTTTATCCCAAAAGGTTAACATGAAGGTCATTGTGAGAGAATTAGAAATAGGCTAATGTTTGTGATGTTCTTTGAAGATGAAAAGGACTATATAAATGCTAAGTGCAAATTCCCATTCTTTGTTCCAATCGGTGATGTCTGAAGTATCTCCTTTGGCTTTGCTTCAGTTGTTCTGGGTTTAGTCTGCTGGAACCAAAAGCACAATTCAGCTGCTGATAGAAATAAAATGTTAGAAATGCTTGGCAGTACATGGTGCTAGCATATTGGTGATATAAATATGCAGCTCATTGATTTAGATGTATTCTCACTACCACTTCATAAATGCTGCTGGTACTATGCAGGGTGTGACTTTTGCTATGAGGATAATGTTCATCTGTCATGATTTTTCATGTGAACTTTATTTACATTAATGCATCTTATCAGAATACAGTGCGGTAAAGTGTTTTGCTTTTGGAAGTATCCGTTTTGCTGTTTCTTGTCCCCCAAAGAAGTCCTATCATTTTCCTTGTAGTGAATTATTAAAAAGTAGCTCTGAGGGCTGGAAGGCTGTTCTTGCCATGCGCAGATCTTCCCGGCCAAGCTGGGCCCAGAATAGGGGCCTGTGACAGTGGGAAGGTTGCAGTGGCCCTCAGAAGGACACAGGGCAAGGAAGCTCTTCCTTGCTGGCCTGAGGCAGCCGTGAGTGAGAACGTGCATTCAACAGGCAGGCGTCAGCATGCAGAGATTTAATCCTCAGCCCAGGCCTACAGCCAGGTTTTGGGCAAAAATCTTGCACTATTCGGTTGTGTTTCTGAGCCATCCAGTTCCACACAAGGAGGCTGCTAGGCCATTGTCCAGCAAAGATACTTAGTGTTGCTTGTGCCAAGCCAGCTAGCATCCTAACTTCCATAAACCTTTCCCAAGCTGTAAATGACTATATGAGACATGAAGGAGACCAGGAGCCAGTTTGATTAATGTGGTTCTGTATTTGAACTTCTCTAAAATGTGCTGATATCATTGCATTCCCTGTTGTTTTTCACACATAGTTCTTTTATAACTGCGATTAGTTCCATCACAATGTTTTGTATAGTCCAAATATTTATCAGAGTAATCAAAGATTACGATGCCATAAAAACAAAGAGAACTTTAGTGCTTATTGAACAGATGAAATATCCTATTTCTAGTGGCAAGTTATGGGTTTAATTTTTGCAAAAGCCCTTACGTGGCTCACTTTGCTCCCAGTGTTTATGTTTTATGAGACTCTTGTTCCTAGGAGGTAAATCCTTCAGTCAAATGAACTTTGCTTCTCATGCCAAAGTATTTCTTTTTTGTATTTGACATCTGGCACGAGGATAGATAGCCCTGTGAAAGAGCTGTTCATGATAAAAATGCCCTGCAAGAATCTCCTCTCCATACAAAACATCACGGCATTATCATTTAAATGGTGCAATTATTATCTATACTTAGAATGTATGCCTCTTTTGTAAGTCATGGAAGAAGTCATATGTGGCAGATTTCTGAAGTGTCTGAGCACAGAAGTGAAGAGCCTGATTAAAACTGTAATGCATGCAAAAAGCAGCAGTTTTGCCTATTCTGTAGCTGCCCCACTGTGTTCAGTATATTGAGTGAGAATGGATAGAGAGCTCGGAGTTGCCCAGAAGGCCTTGGAAAGGTAGATGTACTTGGAACAAGAAAAATCTGTGATTCTTGTCTGCCAGAATTAGCAAATGCAAGCTGTCAAGCTCTGTGGGCCCACTGCTGTTATTCCACAGCAAAGCAATATGATGTTTGGTGGAAATAAAAGGTGGTAAAATAGTGAGATGATTTTTTTTTTTTTTTTTTTTTTCAGAGCATGTTTGTATAATTCGTATGTAGCCTAACAAACTTCTTACCACTGAGAATTCTTGAAGTCAAGCTGGCTAGGCGCATGGTGGACAGGAGAAGGACTGTCCAAAGCTATAATAGAGCATGCCAGCAACATTTGGAAGGAATATTCAATCTTATCTGTCCTTAATGGAGGTAGCTTGTCACTGTCAAAGGATGTTAAGGATGAGACCTATTGCAGTGGCAGCTTGTCCTCTCCCAGCTTTTTCTGTCCATGCCTGGAGGCAAGATAGGATCAAATTGTTCAAATTTTATTTAGAGTTTTGTAATTGGGATTAAGAGATCAGAAAACAGATTCAGATCTCTAGTCACAGAGAAGAGCTGCAGATATCCGTTACTAAGAAAAAGGGGGAGAAATTAGGAGTACCGACTTGACTAAAGCACCTCCATTCAGAATGAACACAACCACAGTATAGGGCTCACGGACAGTAGATTTATTAGCAAGTTTCTTTGTATTGCAAGTCTCCCAAATACTTTTAGTAAGAGAATAGCTATGAAATTCCATAATGACTTGAGAGAGAGAAAATTGGCCTATAATTGCAACCTACAAACTGTAAGCTGGTGTTGCATTTAGGTATTGAATTAACAGAATAGCAAAAATAGCTATCCTTGCAAATTTTGCTCAAGCCATCAATTTTGCAATAAATCACTATAAATACATGTTTTACAAACATTTAGAAGCAATCTCTTTTCAAGACGTATTGGGCTTGGCAGGGCTGGTTTTTGTCCCTCGGCAGTGATGTGGTCGAACGAGCTTCCACAAAGAACTCCATCAGAGCGGGCCAAATCCAGAGAGGTGCCACAAAGGACCTGTAGGATGTGAGTTACAGACTAATGACTGGGAAACATCTGAATGTCTTCCAGACTTTTCAGGTTGTTTCCTAATAATTCAAAGAAATATCAAGACAAAAACAAATTTGTTGATAGTGTTGTAATGAAGTCAGCAACAAAAACTGCCCCAGGCCTATGGGAGACTGGACAAGAACTCATCTAGCCGGCAGGACTAGGTTTTACATCAGTTGAAAAATATTCATAGTGTTGTTTAAAGGAGTGTTTGAATGAATTTTGGACTTTTGATTTTTACAAAATTATTTCACTTAATTATATAATTGCAGAATAATTGCATTTCATATTTCTTTTTACATTCTATCAACATGAAAGTCTAAGTCTCAAATGTATTGAAGCAACAGACTAAAATAAGAACCAAAGGCACATTGGTCTTGTCCTGAACAAGTCGAATTCAGAGTGATTCCATTAGCAGGTCACTCACATTAGCAATAATATTTTACTGGAATTCCCTTGTAAGCAAAAGACGAGGCTTTAAATATGTCATGCTGAAGAAGAAATCTCCAGAGTGAATAGACAAAATGTTTTGTTTTCCTTGCAAATTACATGTCAGGTATTAAACCATTCATAAAAGTTAGCATTAATTAGTTAACATATATATGTACGTACATATATTTATCCAGCCCTTTTTAGGTTGTTTCAGCATATTTTAATCTTCTAATGCAATCTTCTACTTGGCAGAAGAATGACATTTAATGAAGTTCAAAAATACAATTTTATTAACAAGACACATTTCACATGTCTAAAAAGTAAACTCTCTCCTAATTTGGCTGGATTTTTTAAAATTACCAAGCTGATAACAGTTTTGCTGTAAAAGTTGTTTTAATCTATCCTAATTTAAGTTCAATTCTTGTACCTATCATTAGGGTACAGAAACTTGTAACTAATGATGTTACCTCATTACTGTTTACTGGAAATACTGACGTTTAGTACCAGTAATGTAAATGTGACTCACTAAAGCTGACAATAACAGCAGCAATATTCACTGTTACTGTAATACTGAGTTACAGCTGGGTTTGCCCATATTAATGTGGTTACTGCTATGTCAGCAGTGAATACAGACGTGTTCTCAAATGTGTTTATGAGAGTAATACCATTGTTAAGGAGCTCCTCAAGTTTTGGGTCCAGACGGCCTCAGTTTGAATCTTGGCTATATGCTGACCTCAGTATGCAATCTTCGAATTCTCTGTGTTCTGTTTAGACATGAGCTTAAAAAAATACAAACAAAACCAAAGAAAATCCCATTCAGCTCCATGCTACACTGGCCTTGGTCCTACAATTTGTTGTGCAGTGGGTTTCGGGAGCCCACCTAAAGCGAATGGAGCATGACATAGCACAGAAGTCCCTATGTAGGTACATGATTGCAGGTAGGTTGTTTACAGCCTTAGCCATATAAACATGACAAATAGACATACCCTCAATTTGTACGTGAGCATGTTTAAAATATACTTCCTTAATGACACTAAATTTTATTGAGTCAATTAGTTAGGAAGTGGCCTTTTAGGTACATTTTAAACCATCCAAATGAAATTCCAGAAGTACAGACACTGAAAAATGTAACAGTTTAGAAGATGTGTGTTCAAACTGCAACAGACAAAATGACAACCAACCAATACAGCTGTTTCCCAAAGAGCTGCAGTATTGGACCTGCTCATCGTTCTGTAGACATGTAAGGTTGATAGACCAACCAGTGGTACAAATTCAAATGAACATTTTATGTTTTCCTTTTCTCGATGATTATATTGTTATGTTTTCCTTTTCTCGATGATTATATTGTTGATATGTAATATTTTGTATTTCTTTCCTAAATCATCTTTTAAAGTCAGGTAACTGGCTTAGCGTAACATATGTATCTGAATTGCTCTGGAGTGGACTATGGCTAAAAGCTAGAACTAAGTGACTGCTTTAGGCTATTTTGCTGTGTCTAATGGCCACTACACACTAAAATTTTTATTTATTTATTACAAAATTTCTCTGTCTTTTGATAGTTCCCCACTCTATAATAGAGGTAGCTTCACTACTCAAAAAGAGCTCCATATTTCTTTGTAAAATATGCAGACCGATTGTTATTCAGATTTGGATGTGATATTGATATTGGGGTTGGACTAGATGAGCTCTAGAGGTCCCTTCCAACCTTAAGCATTCTATGACTCGATGATATTCAAGATGTGCAGGGGAAATGTGCTTGTGCCTAAAGGTGATAATACTGCTCTTGTTCCTCTACTAAACAGCTCATAACCAGTAACCTCAATGCCATTGAGGTCTGCAGTATTTCAGACCTATGTCTTAAAGGCCTGATTTACTCATACACATACCTTGTGTATAGCATTGATCGGTACATACCTAAGCTCTGGCATGCTTATGGGTTCAGTTTTGAAAATCCTGAAATTCAGTCAGCACAGCTGTCAGCACAGTCAATCCTGGGAAATTTCTTACTGATTTCTCATCTTCCATGGCTTCTGAGCCTGTTACCTTTCTATCATTTTTACTCTTGCTTAATAACAGTGGTTTTTAGTTTTTGTTGTTGTTAGTAAAAAACTGTAATTTTGGTGTTTTGAATGGGCATTAGAACATAACTATATGCATGTTTGAGTCAAGATTGATAGTAAACTAAGCTGTACTGCTGTGGAAGATGAGACTTGACTGCCTAAGCAATTATATGTTGCTTTATAAAGATGGCTAACTGTTGCTTTTGATGCATTGCATTTTCAACACACACAAAAAATTAAGACTTGCTTGGTCTTACTATTTCAAAAATGTACTTATTCATTTCAGTTGCTGACTATTTTCAACTGTTCAGTTGACTTTATCAGATTACACCAAGGGAAAATACTTTCAGATTTCAGACAATCACCTCTAATAGTTTTGTTTTGGAAAAACTGGGAAAGAAAGAGAGCTTTTTTGTGTTCTTTCAGTCAAACTAAGGTGACATTGCTATGGGAAAGCGCTCAGCTATAATTAATTCCATTTAAGTAAAGAAGATCTGGAACATCTTTGCCATTTTATTCTAGAAATTACCCACTCTCTAAGAGTCTTCAAATACATAACACATGGAATTTTGTTAGATGAGGCTTTCTTAGATAAATGTAGCACCACAGTGGATATGGGGCAAATATTTCTGGATTTCTAAGCAAGCGAAGCTAGTCTAGTAGTTGATTTTTTGAACTTCCCTCTCGGGGAGTGTTTCCTATACACATCTACATTTCACCATTCATGAGATCCGCCCATTACCTAGTGAGTATATGTGGGCAGAAGAGGAGGCGGGAGAGCAGCAGAAACACGGATTCAACAGGGAGCAAGGCTGCTGCCAGGAGTTAAGAGCAAGAGCACTTAAGCATCAATCAGTGCTGTTCCAGCCCGGCCAGTATAGTCTTATTTATGTAAGTCAGTGGAAAGGCTGGTCTATATCATCTGCTATCAAATACCTGTTGAAAATAACTTCAGTTTAAGTAGTCTGCCCCAGCAAAGCTGCTCCATTTGTCCTGGCATGTTTCCCCACAGCCTTGCCAGCCTTGGCCAACGGCACAGCATGTGCCGGATCTCAGCTCCAGGAGTTAAATATGGACATGGATGCATAAGTGCTTACTGGAGCTTCGGGTAGATTTATAAGACATTCATTTCACACATACAGTACTAATGCATACTATATTTTTCTTGTCATTAAGAACCTTGACAGCATGTGCTAACATAAATGGGAAACAAATTATATATGATAAGCTGAGAATTTCCAGGATAAACTCATTTACTCTTCTCTTCCTTATAAAATTTTCTACAGTGTTATTACTGTTCAGTGACATCACTAATTTGCTGTAGCCACAGGCATACCTACTGCTATTTATGCTACTAAGAATGGATTTCTTAATTGCAAGAGAAAGCAAATGTGGTATCTGTCTGAGGACAGCTGCTTCAGCCTTTCAAGTTCAGTCAGATTTCTGGGTGAAGGAATTCCAGTCTCTTTGGAGAAGACAATATGAGGTTAGTCAAAATAAGCAATTTCAAGAATTTGGCACTTGCGGCAGAGCATAGGCAGGGCTTTGGACCGCTGAAGAGGTCACAGAAGAACACAGCTGTTATATGATTATGTACACAGGTGTACCAAGTACCATAATTCATAGGTATAGAGGCAAAATGCTGTGACACTTCTGGTGTTGAAAACTGCCCAAGACAAATCAGCCAGGGATGTGCATGAAAACCCTTGATGTTTTTTATAAGTAAGTTCTACATTAAGACTACACGGATCACTTTGTACATAATTAATGGAAAGGAAAGAAATACCTGGATGTTGATTAACTGCCTAATCAGAAACGTGGTTCTGATCTCTTCTGCCTTTTAGCCATTACCCCTTTAACATTAGTGAGGTTTCAGTGGAGTCCATGATGTAACGTAAATTTTTAATTAGGCAAAGATTAATGTAATATTTCTGATGAGAAGGTAATGGAAGGAAATCTGAAGGAAATGGAGCATTCACGAGTTGAGCTCCAAACTCCAGCTGTGTTAACTCTCTTCCTCTGTGTTAAATGAGAATTACAGGAGGCATGCATCTCGGATAAACTTCATTCCTGTACAGCAGGTCAGCGTGAAACTTAAATGCCTTTAATTTTCATGAGGTTTTAACTGCAATTTAAGTGGCATAGTCTTAAGGATAGGGAAGAGTTTGGCCTCATAAGGAACACATCTTTCTAAGGCTGGTTAGCAAGTTTCTTTGAATTACTGCATTTGGTCTTGTTTCCTAAAATAAACAGGCTGTTCAGTCACAAAAATGCAAACATGGTCAGAGAAAGCTAAGGCTGCTGAAGCTGCAACAGGGAAGCTGTAATTCTTTGAGGTGCCAAAGCACTTTCTAACATCAGCAAAAGTGACACTTCTTGCAAATAAGATGGTTTGCTAGCTGACTAGGTGGGTTCTAATGAAAGATGAGCTCTCAGTAACCACAGTGAATGAGGTCACATGCTAAAAGCTATGTTTCTCCTAAATGCAGTATTAGGAAATATTGGTCTTAAAAAAATTGTGTATTTTTTTTTTTTCTATTGCATGAATCAGCATAAGGAATAGACATTAAATTAGCTTACTGTGAGACAAAGGTGGCTCTAGTCTTTGAAGTCAATAGCATAGATGGCTTACATGATCAGTTGGATAGTTTGCTCCTTTTCCAAAGCACTTTGAACCGTCGCCTTGTCTTTGGGTTTGGGACACCAGAGCTCACCCCTTCAGAGTTGGCCAATTACTTCCACTGAACTAACAAATCTTAATATTTAGTTATTATATATATTTAGTTATTATTGACAGATATAATAATATCAATACAATGTAAAATATACAAGCTTTTCTTCAGGTCTGCCAGATAAATCAACATATGTTGCTTTTTATTTACAAGCTGTAGGCAAATCAGTCACTAGCTGCCCAAATTTGTGTGATATTTATAAATTTTGTGCTGACAGTTTCCTCTGGTGAATTTTCAGCCTATGGATTATAATAAAAATTCACTGCTACAGCTGCTGTTCATTCGTCATATACAAGCGGCTGTCCTTAGCCAGGAGACCTCCAGGGATCTCCGGCAGATTCGGAGCGGCTTTGCTCGGTCATAAGCCAGCGTTATTTCCTCTGAGTCAGGCTTGAGCAAATATCACTTAATGGTACTACGTCTTACTGCCACCTGGAAATGCTGTTTTTCCAATGGTCTTTGAGGTCAAAGTCCTGAACTTCTACTTTTTGTTGTCCCAGGAAATCAAATTACTTGTGAGAGAATTTAGTCCTACCTGGAATTCCCAATCTAAACACGTAGAGGTTTTGGCAATAATACTCACAAAATTCTTGTATGTATGTCTGGATCCTAATTTTGTACCCTAATCTTTCCCTTAAATAGCATGATAAATTCATCAGGTCAAGCAACTCTAGACTAGATCTTATTTGGAAATATAAGTGGCACGTCTCGCTACGCAGCAACGTTCATTTTGGGAGATCGTCCCTTTTGCTTATTAAAAGCTGTTTTTGTTTCAATGGATACAAAGTTACCCTTGCTTTGTTTCTACCCTTTCTAATCCAGTGCATTTTTGCTAACCGAGCAAGCAGGGCGACGCACTGACGGCAGTGATGGAGTGCATTCCGGTTGATGCAAAGTCCTTGTAAATATTAGCGATGGCATCATGAACTACAAATTTAAGCTCATAAAGCTCAACAAAACATTGCTGTATGCTCAGCTAATGACTAAGCCCATTTATCAGCCCCTCTGTGGACTCGTGGGCTTGCTTAGATTTAGTTATTTACCTTCATTAGCAGAATTGAGGTCATGCTGTAGCGGAAGGACAGGCTGTCGTGCGCTGTCCCGGTGCCGGCCCCGCTCCAGAGACCATCAGGATAGGCCCCTAGTTGGAAGAGTTAACATCGAAGCGACCTCAAATAACACCAAAATAATAACAACAACAACAACAAATCTTTAATTATATTTATGTTAAATGATTACAAATAATATAGATATAATAAACTACTAGATATAAATTATATTTATATTAAACGCAGTCTGTTTGGTGCCTCCAGTGCTGTAAGGTCAGGACTTGTGCTGTTCTGCCCAGCATCCAACCCACATGAGCAAAAATGGGTAAAAACCTTCAAAGGGTGGAACCTCCGCTTAAAAATAATTGGAGAGGGAGGGGTTAGACAGTAAAGGTAAGTGTCATTTCTTGGAGATATCTGTCTTCCCAATGATTGCTCCTCAAGCTAGAAAATTCATACGGAATTCCTGAGAAGCGTGCATGCCCTCCGCCAGCCGTTTGCTTGGAGACGAGATGCTGTCCTCTGCGTAGCAATAATCACACGCCTTTCCCATCACTTAGGTCTGTAAGAACTCGTGACATTTGAAGCTGTCCTACTGCGTTGCCGTGGCAACAGGGGAAAATTAAAAAAAAAAAAAAAAAAAAGAAAACGTCAGAGCAGAAGATTGCAGTTTACAGTTACTGTTCTTCACTACTAGGCCTCAGTTGCTCCAGACCCGGTTTAATTTGCAACCTCACTTAATTTGCCCGACTACCCATCGGTGTTTGACAGCCTCTACCCTTACTTCGATTGATTAATGGACTCCTCTCGCACGCTGCAAGGTTTACGCGAGTTTTCACTGAGTGTTCGAGACCACGCCATCCAGACTTGATCCTGGCGGAGAAGAAACCAGAATGACTCCATTTTTCTTTTCTATCTGTCGACTTGTTGCTATTCAACTGTCCAGAAAATATTTTGTCTGTGGGTTAGTATTTGTATATGTATGAGTGTATGTGTATATATATATATATATTATATATATATATTTATAGAGAGAGAAAAGTTATATGGCAGGTTTAGCTTTTCAAAAATGTTCATCTGGAGGATGGCGAGGACCAGAGCAGAGTGACGTGGCCCTGGGTGACCTGCAGCACTTGCAGCACCCGCGAAACCCGGTGCCCACCGTGCTCCTGCCCATGGGCACGCGCTGGGACAACTGGCCAAGCCAGAGCATCGGCAAAGACGTCGCTCCGGAGCGTCGGCATCATCACGCTCTTGGCCTCTGCACAACGGGCATCACACTCCCCAAGTGTGAGGAGGAAACCAGATGTCCTATAATATAAATATATTCACACACACTAAGCTATACATACTAAGATGACCAGAATACTTATTCAAAAGATTCAAAAGCTTTTAGATGAGAGAACCAAAGCGTCTGTCTTTACACATTTTTAGCTCGATTTCCATAGAATATTGGTACAAAATCAAATAAAATCCTGACCTGAAAGAGATCACCAACAATGGAAATTCTGCAAACAGGATGTGGCTGACCAGTCTTTACAAACTGCAGAGAAGTGAAATCAAGCTCCCTTCTACTATAAGCTTGTTAGTTCTGGGTAAAAGTAAAGGCTATTAAGACATTTTTAACCACCAAAGGTTCATTGCACTACACACTGAGAATACCTGATAAGTAACAAGACAATTTGAAAAAATTAATTTTAGATGTCAATCACACTGAGTTACCACTAAAATCACGCAGAACATCTCAAATTATACATGCATTTATTTTCAGAACTTTTCAGTACTTCTTGGTGAATACTTTGATGAAACTGGGTGAAAGTCTGCAAAAAGGAACAGCCACGACAAAAATGAGTGGTCATTATTTCATCCTTAGATATACAAGAAATATGCAATTCATATGACAGTGTGTTTTTGTACCT
>VZSV01000008.1:11377330-11408120 GCA_013398735.1 Nothocercus julius
AAAAAAAAGGTTTTTAATGTGGTTTTACATGAAATCTGGAAAAATTATCTGTAAAAATAGAGTAGACCTAGATACTACTCATCCCCCCCAAGACATTTGGGGCTTTCACTTTGTTTCTGAAAAGAACCACTCACTGTTTCTTTCATTTACAAATGTAAACGTGAAACAGTCCAAGACTAGAAACTAGCTAGAAACTGCCTAGCCCGCTTAGCTCCTCAGGCGGGAGAGCCCTTTCCCTTTGCAGAAGGTCTACGAGCAACAGCTCCCACAAGCAGCCCAGTTTCTTCCCAGCCAGAGGAAGTTTACCAGGTGCAAACCAGACATCTATGAAATGCACCTGCATGGTGCATCAATGGTTGTTGAGGTGGAAGGAGGACGTCAAATCCCCAGGAAAATGCAATCCAAAGAGCCGTCTGGCCTCCTTTTTTTTCCTTTTTTTTTTTTAATTATCACTCAATCTGAGAGCTAACTTGTTCTGGAGTGTCATGAAACAAGACTGCAAATATCCACCACCCATTTTGCAACCACACCACAAAAACTGCTAAGGAGCAGAGGGCCTTGTTCCAAACAAAAATTTGTTAAAAATTGTTATTTAAACCCAAATGCAAGAGGATTTTGGTATGCAAAGCCAAACTGAAGTTTGAGGTCATCTGGGTGTTCATGAACTGTTTTCCTAAATCTCTAGGTGTTGCCATATTATCTTGGTGAGAATTTCACAAGCCATCGGAGGTTTTAACTCCAATTTCTGCCCTTTCGATACCAGTCTTTTGTTACACAGTAGCACCGTAGAGTTCAATATGCCAATCACAAGTAAAGCAAAAGTCTAAGACCTTCTTCAGATCTGATCTTTGACTGACCTAATATTTTTTGGTAGTGCAATTTTCTGACTTTCCATTGCCTTACCCCTTATATGTCATTTATACAATTGGTACAATCTAGACCAAAGCATAAGGCTGTAAATCAGATTGGCTTGATTCACTAGTATTTTTATCCCAGATTGTAGAACTGTAAATTACTTTGCAGCATGACAAACCCTGATCTGAGTGGTAGATCATTGTATTATATAGCTGGGTTATGAATCAAAACCCATTCACGGATGCTCATTCATTGGAGAGATATCTCTGGCCTAACACAATGGGCTTCCTTCAAGCCCTCCTTTGTATTTCATTCTGTTATTTCTCTATTAATAAATAAATAAAATCCCCCTTGGTTTATGCCTGTAGGAGATGAAAGAAGTCCTTTTTTTTCCATGTCAACATTGTGTAGTGCTGATGGGGCCTGGCAACAGCCTAAGCCTGGCTCGGGCATCACTTCTGTTTGCCTTATTAGCATTTTGCTTGGCTCTCCCTGCCAAAGTCTCCTGGACATTTCTGAATTTGCAAATTGTTGCAAATGCTGCAACGTCCAAGTGTGAAATGAACTGCACAGAAACTCCTGGGATGCTGTTAACAGTGTATTAACAATAACCTCGAGTTTGCAGGAAACAACAGGCACCTGTTCAGTGGGGAACATGTTCTTAAATTGACACTCAATTATCATCGCATATTTTAGCATCGTTTTTGTACCTCAGGTAAGACCTACTGCGGGCCTTGAAAGCCTGTTTACTCATTTAAAGCCAGTCTTCCCGAACCAAGACAACGTTAAAATAACAGCACCAAATTAAAAAAACAAAAAAGAAAAAAGAAAAAAATAAGGATTTTAGGAAAAAATTCAGTAATTTGTTGCAAATCTGATTTACCTAACAGTAAATTCCTATGTCATAATTTATATCAGCCAAGTGCTTAATCTTAATAATTGTCTCCAAGGTATTATAATCATGCAGGAAATTTTTTTCTTTATTAATAAGAAATTGTAAAGAAATTAAGCTGAGCAAAGGAAACGTTAAAGTACATTCCACACAAAAAGCTCTTGTAACTATGAAATGCATTTTTCTCTCATACGCATATGCATCTACCGTGGTCATGTTCCCTGCACTGGGCACCAGTGGCTCACCTAGGAGTAAATTAGCTCCTATGCTGATATTAGGTGCTAGGTGTGGCAGATACAAACACAGAATTACGTTTATATGTGTGTAAGAGAAAAATCTGTTTTTTTCTTTGCTTGTCAGAGAGAGACATCTGAAGAAAACATTGTTTAATCTCTGTCTGCTTACACTTACCTACACACAGCAGTGAATGTCTGCAGATGCTGCATTTTGTGGAACATGATGTGTAATTCTGGCTGACACATATAATAAACCAGGAACAGGTCTAAGGACAGGATTTTCATCCTGTACGAGACGAAGATATAGGACTTAATGCTTAAGGGACTGTGCTCAGAAGTGCAATTAGTGCCAAAACAAAGGTATTTTCCCTTCAATAACAAGCATCAATATGTAATTTGGTACTTGCTAAAAAACATAGAACTTGATTTCTACAGTTACAGATGTAAGACTTAGAAACACACATGCCAACTAATCATACAACTTTCCTCCTAGATTTGCCTTCCCGTCATCTTCCTGGACATCGCCCAAATGATGCTCTTATAATTCTTCCCTGCTTTCTCGATAGCGTTTTAGAGTTACGCTCTCCCTAAATCTGCATTCAAGCAAGTTACATTGAGTTCAGCACTGGATTTATGAGAAGAAAACTTGTTCACATTACTGCTAACTACCATTAGTTGTCATTGTTCCTTGCGTGCAATAACCTTGTGTTATCATTCCTACCTTGCTGCAGGTTTGGTCTCTTACCTTTGTTATTCATCCTCTGTTAACTTCTGTCTTCATCTCGTTTCGGCTTTATGTCTTTGATGGACCAAATGATTATTTTTCAGCCAATACTCCAACTTCAGCATAAAGCAGAACATCCCCAAACTCATTCACAATTGGCTTCACTTGAAGTATCTTAATCTGCCATTTCTTGATGGTGTTTTCTAATGACGCATCTCATTTTCTTCTTTCTTCTCAGGTCTTTGCAATTTCACCAGTTGTAATCTAACAAAGAACGAGATGATTGAGTAAATATTCAACTTGTGCAAGTCAACTAGACACAGTCCCAGTGGGAAAAACACTTAATGGTGGTTAAAGGTGTTACAACTTTTGTATGCACTACTGAAAAATGGGTATGACTAACACAGCAGTCAGAGGCCTCTGAAAGTGCCTTTCTGGGCAGAACTGTGCAGGTTTACTGACAGATTTTGTCATGCCAGCTCTAATTAAACTTGTCTAATCACACTTCTGACAAGGGCTTCAGGCTGAGTGTACGAATTCCCTAGGACATTATGTGCTGTATCTACATAAGTGTCCAGTAAAACAGCAGGAAGGAGAGGTCTCTAGAGAAAGTTTAGAGTTTTTATGAGACCACCTGACATAATAGGAAAACGAAGGAAACGGGTTAGCAATGATCGCTAAAGATCATTCAAGAAGGATTTTATGGCATGTCCATTTTCTCATCCTCACCTGTCTCAATTGGACAGATGAAAGACTTCTAAGTCTTTTCTGTCTTATATCCTTCTATCATTGCAACAAATGCTACAACAAAAGAATATCCAATAAAAGAAAAGGAGCTATCAGAAAGACTTTTCTCATCTTTCTTTGGATCTGCTCCCAGCAAACCAAAAAGGAATAAAAGAACATTAAACAGCTTCTACTCACGTATCACCTTGGCCCTGGAAATCTTTGCTCTCTCTCTCTGCAAAACAGTACAGTTTTGCACTAACTGGTGCTGCAAGATGCTAGGGGATTGAGTCTAGATGATTAAATTCTCCCAGGGAGAAGTAGAATAGCATGTTTATGTTCTCCCTTTGAGGAACTCTTTCCTTCATATCTTCTGTAGACTTCTGCCACACTGCTTGGTCTGTAGACGGGCTCTGAGGACACCTGCAGTTCAGCTCTTGCTCAGTCTTGCCAAGAATAAAAGCTTCCAGGCAGGTCCATAAAAATTTTTGCCAAAGCTTGAGGGTTTTATTCTAGAAAGAGGTGGTACCTACAGACTACAGCAGCTGAGAGACATCTCAGTCTTTACTGCAATTTTGGAATCGGGCACATAATTGCCAGAGAGATACCACATGGCATTCTGTGGATCTATACAAAATAATGCATCGTATAGGAAAATATCCTCTATAGAACCCTACTTCTAAGTGCAAGCAGTATTGGGTTTGAGATGCTAAATATAGAATAAACTGTAACTAAGATCAAGAATAAATATAATAAATATAAAATAAGAATAAATAAGAATAAACTCTTACCTTTTGCCCTCTGTTGTTCACACTACTGTTCACTCCATACTTCCTTGCATGTATCCATACTTCCCTGTGTATCTTTTTGAATCAAGAATGCTGGTTATTGTTTATTTGATCTGTAGAAGTGGTGAAACTAGGTGTAAAAGTACAGTAGTTAGTGTGAGAAATACAGGAAGGAGAAAGCAGAATGCAAAAATAAATTTTACTTTGCAAATCGGCATGCTAATTTAAGTTGGGAAAAAAGACCATAACCCTGTTCTCAAGAGTTCAATAGGGAGCAAGATTGGGCTGCAGGTAGAATTTAATTACCACTAAGCTTTAAATGGTTATTGCTTGAAAGGCTGGTGCCAGAATCAAAGTTAGGTTTCTACTTTATGCTAAAAACACACACAAAAGACTACAGTAATGTCTGCAAAGTGCATACATTTAGCAGCAAAAGGCTTTTGTTGTACATAGTTACTATAATTTAGTCTGTGTCATCACTTGAATGTAGTCATTGTAGTTGTTTCGTTGTGGCCTTGGCTCTTCTAATTTAAATACCTTTGTTGGAACTTTAATTTGTTGGGGAAAAAAAATAGAACATCAGCAAAATACAGTGTTCTGATCAAACTGATAACAAGCCAGAGCTTTCTGTGTTCTAATCATATTCAGCAGTTGTGTTCTTTTGTTTTAAGTGTAGAAACATAATGAAATAATTCCGTAACATAAAGCTTGATGAAAGCCGCAATTAAAAAGGAATCGATCTGATACATCCTGTTCTTCAAATTACCATGCTCTATATAATGTAAATCTCTATCTCCTTCCCTAAAACTTTGGTCTCTCATCTTGATTAGGCAAATATTGAAAACAATAATCATTTTTCACTAACGTAAGTCTTTAATAAGGAGTAGAAAGAGTGCACTATGGATCTTACGTTTTCCACAGAAGACTGGCTTTCACACCACTGTTTGCTATTAGCGTATTTCATGTCACTCCATCATACTGTCTTTCACTCAAATCCTACATTTGCTGGAGCAGATGGAAAGTTAGTTTAAATTAATTGAAAGCATGCTGTGCACAGCTTGTGGTACCAAGAACATGCAAAAAAAGAGAGGAAGATGCATCAATTTCCTTTCTAAGATACCTATAACTGTGAAAAGAGATCTCTTAAGAAGCCATTAAGATATTGTGCTTTTTTCCCCCCTAGAAAGCTATATTGCTTTGATTTTAACAAGAGGAGGAGGACATAGCAAAACTGGTTGGATACACACCATTTGAAAACCAAATTGTGCCTGCAATGGATCTTAACAGAGTGGCACAAAATAAGCCACTCCTTGACTTTTGTTTTGTTTCTGGGGCCGATCTTTAAGGCTCAGTAATATTGACAAATTTGAAGATTATTTACCTTCTCGTGTTCTGGTAAATACTGATTGCTATGTACGGTACCTCAGATTTTCGTCTTTCATCACTGAATATCCAGTTGCCCTAACTGTGCACAGCCAAATGCTTTATTAATGTTTGCATTGTTTGCTTACCTGAAATTGAGGTCAGCAAACTTAACCGGCCTCGTCAAGGTGATCAGGATTTGGCCATTTTTAGGACAACTACGGTTAATGACAGTTTCAAAACTACCACATTATAAATTGTTTAATGAAGAGTGGCTAGGCAGCAGGGGAAAGATTTATGTACAGACTTCATGATTTTAATGTCTGTATCTGTTTACTCCAATTCGAATGCTGATTTGTTCAAGTTTGATTCAAATGAAAGTGAGCTTTAGAGCTGCAGCTCCCTTCCACTATCTTTGCTACGGTTGTCTTAGGAATCCCATTTCTTTGTGGGGCTTAACACCAGCCGCGCTCTCCTTCTCAGAAAGGTCACAAGTCAAGAAGAGAGGGAAAATACTTTTTAATTTTGCTTTTTGAGGTTTAATGATTGAAGTAGAAAAAAATAAAACAATGTTTTAGTTTTTGAAAATTCAGATATTTCTTTGTTCGTCTCCCAGAGTTTTATTTGCTTTGTTACTATCTTCATTGGCTTTCAATTTTGCACCTTTACAGCATGGTGCCTACAGGATTTTCTTCCCTTTTTTTCCCCTACATTTTACAGATTCTTTATGACCACCTGCATCGGCATTTCTCCCCGAGTTCTTAAAAAGTCTTATCCAAACCTGCATCACAAGTCTTTCCGTGTCCTATTTAATTCACAACCAGATTATGCTGTGTCCTGCACGCCAACTGCCTTGATTCACCAGCAAGCACGCCAAAGCATAACGCAAGGGAAAATCCGGCTCTGAGTCCATAACTTCCCTGGAGCACATGACAGGTGTCTTAGCTCATATTAACAAAGCTCCTTGGCAATTTAGAGGATTGCAGAGGTAATCATTGTTTGATTAATAATTTACAGTATCACCAGGACAGGAATGAAAACGGGAGAATGACAATCTCATTGCAGCCATAGGGCTGTCAAATATGTAAAACTTTTGCCCTTCTTCCTCTGCTGGGGCACAGCTTAACCCCACGCTGACTCACCCTCCTGGAACATAACCCTGACAACACTCATGAATAATTAGATAGTCACAGAGAAACAAGGAAAGAGTGAGAATTAACTTCCCACCTCCTAGTGTCTCTGGAAGATTAATTTGCCTAAAAACTAATTAGTTGACTTTCCATAAGCACAGAACCCCAAAAGGAATGAAGAAAGACAAAATCAAAAAAAAAAAAAAATCCTCAGAGTTTTGCGTCTCTGAATTTATGTCTAAACAAACAAAAATATTAGGTTAAATCTTCACAGAGAGGATTTTTTTTAAGGATTAAATGAAAGCATGAAGCAGCTGGGATGAAGTCTTTCAGCGCTTTCACTGACATCTGTAAGAAAAATAAATGTCACTATATGGAGCTTCTTTCTGAAGATAAAAGTGTAATCTCATTTCAGATTGCAGGGGTCCGGATAGCTAAGGGATATATGGAGGCATTTCACCAAATTTGCCGGTTAACGGCAGACATAGCTTAATGGCAGCCAAAAGTCATTAGTTAATGCTAATTAGGAAGGGCATGTGAAGGGAGTTAGTCGCTGTGTGGCAGAGTCAATGATGCAATTAGCACCTTGGTTGGGAGACGATTCTCTCCCCACCAGGGTAAGAAAATCAAGCCATAGGGAAGGTGCCTGCATGGAAGCATTTATCCATAAGGATGTGAGCCAGGGCTCTGCACACACGCAGATCTGCTGAAAGATGAAAGGAAAAGAGGATGAGCAGAATCCAGCACGCTAACTAGGAGCTTTTAATGGTCTTTGGAGCGTAGGCCAAGGATAACTATGGGAGGCAACCATCGGGGACAGAGGCTGGTTAAGCAATGGTGCACGATCCTGATACAACTTCCCTACGCAACCTGTTTGTCTTATGGTCGACAATTTGTATTTAAATTCTAATATCTCTGCAACTAATTACAAAAAGGGGCTTTTGCTAAGGGGTATCCACTATGCTTTTCACCCCTTAAATCATTGCTGCATGGTAACTGTATCAGTTGCCAATCTTCTCTATATGCTATCCCATGCATGACATGGGATTTTTTTTTTCCAGTTCTTAAAATCGCTTTAGTGCCTCTTTATCTCCAAACCTGCCAAACCTAAAGTACCAAGATAGACACCGCACCTAAACTCAGCTCTTTGGTTTTAACCTCAGCAATGCTGAATTCCAGAGACGCCACCTCCATCTGAGGCCAAATTCCCCCCAGTCATGCACACAGACATGCAAAGATGCCTTTGGTGTGGCTAGGAGCAGCCCAGAGTCCAAATTCAATGAATTTAGAGTACGTGATAGTGGCAGAATAGGATAGGGAGGACAAAACTGAGGAGAAAAGTTTGGTATTACCTGCTTAGATATTTGCTATTTATTATATTTTTCTCTGGAGTTATTAGCTGCCTTTTGATGAAATATTAGCAGCTAGAAATAAAGTGAACAGGGAGTCTTACAATCAGCCAGCTCACAAGTGGTCCTCTATTGGAACCTCTATTCCATGCAATTGCCGTTATTTATTAGCTCTGCAGTCACTGGAGATCTTTTCAGCCAAGAAACAGGTATCTGGAGCAATTCAGCAGCACAAATATAGTAAGATGAATGAAGAAAATTTATAAATGCTGCTGCCTTACCCGCAGAGATCTGAGGTTTCCAGTTCTGTCAAATTTTGCAGTTACCAGGGTAACAGGTTTGCATTTCTAATTGCCCCGGAGAATTCAGGAGATTGTGCAATATGCAATCAGCTGCTACGGTCTCCCGGAATCACCTAGTTTGGGATGCACATAACTGGTTTCGTCTGGGATATCAATGGGACTTCCTGTCAAATAAAGTATTTTCATAATAAATGGTAGCAAAACCCAGCCCTGAGTAAAGTTAAGCAGGAATATTCAATTAATTGTGCATTAGGTCCTGCTCTTTTGATACCACAGAAGTGATTTACTCAAAAACAAAAAAAATACAGAAGTTTTAGCATGCATCCACTCTGTGCATTGAGCTCAAACATTATGAGCTTTGTCTGCACATTATGTTAATTGAATCAATTTCATTTTTATGAACTATAGCACACAGGCATCCCAGGATAGGTGCAATTAGCAATTTTAAATCTGCCTTAAAAAAAAAAAAAAAAAAGGAGAGAAAAAGAAGAAGGAAGGACTGCTGTGAAATTGCCACTAATGCGACAAAGGTGAGACTACTCGGGTGGGAAGATATCATGAAAATATATTTACTTATTTCTTTGAAGAACATTACCTTCATGTCTTTCTCTAAGAAAATTACAGCGACTTGTTATCAAGGACATTGTTTTGAACAAGGTTCAAAAAATTTCTTCTTCTTTTCCCTCTGAAGCGAATTTCAAACTGTGAATCTACATTTCCAGAGAGTTCGACTCTAGAAAGGGGCCACATCACCTTGCAGCTGTATTGCCACCCAAATCAGTCTCAGTCTCCAGCGGAGCATGGAAAAGATTGGGCTGAATATTTGCCCCACATCTGTCACTTTCCAGGGCACCAAAGCCTCAGGTGACCCTGTCCATCCTAACGGATGGCAAGATAGTACCCTAGAACGATAAATAAAAAAGAAATACTGGCAATAAAAATCAGGATGTTCTTGATTTATATGTAGTACTGAATTTCAGCTGTGGCAATGCATCCATGAAGATTTTAACAAGTATTCTCCATAGATGATTTCTCTCTTTGAGGCTCTGGAACTCATTTTTAGCTTTCTGCAGGTAAGCGTTATAAAGATCACCATAAGGTAAGGATCATAATGTGAAAGAATTCACTTCTTGTCTATTTTGTGTTGGGGTACGGATAGCTTAAAATAAAATTAAAAAGAAGGGGGAAAAAAAAAAGAAAAAGGTAATAAGAAGAAAGAGCGTCAAAGCAATCAGCACTTCAGCTTGTTGGTGTGAACTAAGCTTCATCATCAAAATGAAAAGTAAAAGGCCCCAAACATGAGATGCTATGAATCACCTTTAGTCATTTGGGGAGGAAGAATAACATGTGACTGAGCATCCAAACAAGACTGCTTGAAACCAGAACATCAGAAGCCTTTAGCAATCTCACAGAAACGACCTCCACATCAAAAATTACCAGCAAAGAATATTGGGGAATAATTTGACTATTTAAAGAATCCAGTCAGATCTGCTTCTGGATATGCCACTGTCTAGCTTCAGTATTAAATTGTTCTTTTTTTCTTTAAAAATATCTCAGACTATTCATGCACAGAGACGGAAGGGGAGGGGGAGTAAAATTGTTTAATACATTATTCATTAGAAATTATTCTACCAGCTGTCCACCCAGCCCAGTGGTATCTTTGCTTCAGGCAGAGATAACCTTCACCAAGTCTTCCCAAATTAGGTGTGATATAATACCTCCTCTGATATTGCCAATACAGCACTGTACAGCACATGCAAATGGAAATGGTGCAGTGCCACACAAGGTGCTGTATAAAAATCCAACATAAGGAAACAACGGAGAGCACTTATCTTTCAGGAACAGAGACTAATCTTGGGAGGAATTAGCTCAGGCCGTTGCTGTCAGGGTGCTCTGCCGCTGAGTTACATCGGCAACAATAATTCATTTTTAATGGCTAGAGACCTACAAGGTAATTCCGCACTGAAGTCTAGCCTAAAATTTATTAAGGAAGTTGCAGCGTGCTGCAGCTATATATCTAGATGAGATCTAATCTTCGTTAACTCTCAGAAGGTGCTGCTGCAGGAGGGCATCAATGCCTAAACCTTAAAGCAGTGGGTACTACCCTATGTGGGTTCACTTCTGGTGCCCTGGGGTCTGCTCCTGCCACACAGTGCTATTCAACTTCAGACCAGTGAGGAGAACATCAGGACCACGGTGGAGACCTGGTCAGGTTTGAGTCCTACCTTGCTCCTGTCAGGAAACAGCTCTTAGCTACAAACGAACATTTAAAACACAAAAGAGAACCCCTTTTTATAGACTTGCTCAATAAAAAAAAAAGCCTCATAAAACCTAGTCACCACTAAATAGGAATGCTCAGGTTTATTAAAAGATATTGTATATATTTGCAGGAGCAAGAGACGTTGAAGGAAGATGACAGAAGGCCCTTCTAGTTGCCACATGCAAAATTTTGCTATTGACAAAAGGGAAAATACCTTATATATTTAGTCAATAATATATTACTACTCCAATTAAAATCAAGGAAAAGACAGCAGGGAGCTTGGGTGCGAGATGGGTGTTCTGCTCTCCTGCCACCAAGAGGTCTGCAGGTTGAGGCTGCTGCTTTGGGGTTGGCTTATAATTACTTCAATATGGTCTTGTGCCAATTTTCCCAATGCAGGCAACCTGACAAGCGAAATAAGAGAAGTCAAGAGGAGCCCTTGGTTAAATTGAAGCTTGGTGGCCTTTGGTCTGCCACTGGCAATGATATCACTGTATTTAATAGGCTGCAAGGATACATCTAGCTATACGACCAGACTCTGTTGTTGGCTTGGGCTGTCCAGCTCTCAGGCTATAGGCTCTAGTGTCACCCATCCTGAAAGTCCTGCCAATGGATTCCCTCCAACTAATGGAAGTCCGAGCAGTAAAATTGGGGTTGTTGTCACTACAGCTGCTGACGAACACCACCAAGGTGCAGCTTGGAGACAGCCCAGCCTATCTAAATTTAAATCCAGCCTCTGGGACTCCAGGGATCCTAATAATAAAACAGCCTTTCTGGTTTTAATAATGCCATTTTGACATTTTTGCCTGACTTGGGTTAGAGGAAGCCTGAGGATAACTTTATCACAAAGTAGCAGATGGCAGTTAATGATGGAGATCAAACTCTGGGTTGAGGGTGAATAAAATGGGTATTTCCTAATAATGATTAATGAGGTAAAATGCATTTCATCTGGAGATGCTTCAAACAGAAGAGAGAGAGTAAAGACCATTGCCAGCAAACCGGACTCAGCCTTCCTGTCAGGCCTCGAGAAATGAAGGGCACTAGTGCATCTGGAAGGCCTAAGAGGAATGTTTACTTATTTTTACATTTAGATGCAAAATTTGCCAACGATGCAAACTACCCCTTGCAGTTATATTGTTTGCATATGTGGATATGTGCATTAGTCTGCTTTGATTTATTGAAGGATGTGTAACTGCATGCAAAAACAGTATTTTCAGCATCACCTGCTGGCCCTTAAGCCACAGAATCTCATGACTTGTTCAGTTTTGGTGCCATTTTGCAATGAATGTGACTAAAGGAGAGTTATCATTAGAAGTTTTTCTGTGCCCCTGTTCCTTTTCAGAAAAGTATGTGAGGGATTCAGTCCAGCCTACCCTCAGACAATCAAAAGCCAAGAATCGAATCTAAGCTAATTATCTAACTTTCCTCAGCAGAAGATGAGAGTCAGTTCAACTAATTTATTTTAGGACAGGACAAACTGCCCTTTGGAAGGATCTATTTCTTAGTGCTGACTGTATCAGACTAGCTGCCTAAGCTTGTTGATGGCTACAGCAAAATCATCTCCAAACAGAAACCCATCCTAGCCTGGCAAAATTTTAGATCATTGCTCTCTGCATCCTTTATCATCCACTACTCCATGGTAAAGTTCTTTTCCGTTGGCTATATACTTTGTGGAAAGAATTAAATATGCCTACTTATGCTTTCGGTTAATGTTGGCGACAAAGTTTATTTCCTTAATGGTACCAACGTGAATATTCTCCATCACCAACATCAATGCTGTAGAACCAGATCAAATCCCATCTGGGATATCGGAATGCGGAGATGACCAGTGCGGGATTGGTTATCTCAGCCGAGCTTCTCTCTCCACTAATGTCTAGATTCCTCATCTCACTGCTTGTCACTTTCTTGGTTTTGTTTTTACTTAAAAAAAAAAAAAAAAAAAAAAAAAAAAAAAGGAAAAAAGTGCTGCTCTTTCACAGTACCCTGCTGTCTTCTGCTTGGGACAAGATCAGGCAGATACTGCTATTCACAAGGCTCTCATTTTTCAGACTAGTGCTCCGGGCTAAAGGAGCATTTTCTTTTTAATTACATTGCTATGCACCATTTTCATGGAAAAGCAGCCACTTTCCATGATTTGCAGTTTATACATACTTTTTTTTTTTCCTTTTTTTTCTTTTTTTTTTTTTTAAAAAAAAAGTTAATGGCTTAACACTAATTTAACGGCTCACATAAAGTCTGTGCTTGCTTTCTAGAAAGCCTCAGGATCGAGCTCTCTGGCTTTGAAGATGGAAACTTTCTCCCCCAAAAGTACTCATCTAGATGTCTTGCTTGGTGTCTTTGTGCCACCGCGGGAAGGGACTTCTGTCACTGGCAATGGCACGTCCCTAACACGGTCCCTTTTCCTTCAGATCTTGCCATTACTTTTCGTACTGGTTGCAAAACTGGAAAACCGATGTCTTTATCTACTTATTTTCTTCTCTTCATCTAATGTAACGTAACTGATAAATACATTTGAGAACCTGGTAATGTGTCTTTGGACCCTTCTGTGGGAGCAGCGTTATCTGTACGTTTCCTGCACTTCCTTTATGGTATACTTGTTTATGCATGACTGATTGATAGGCCCCAAGCTATACTCAACCTGCTACCCATAGTAAATTGTTCTTTCTGTTGCCACTGTCATTTTCTTTAAAATATCAAGCTGTTTTATAATTAAAGAGTCCCTTGAAGGTCTTGTTTCAATAAACAATCATTTCTTCCACCGGGTGAAGTTCTCGTGCTAATAAACAATTTAAGAGCACATATTATTTTTCTTGTCGCCACACCTAACCTTTTCTGGGAAATCCACTACAGCAAACCTTGAAACGTGATGCTGACTATATGCAGATTCAAAACTTGAGCACGTTCATTAGCCTGGTACTAGGTCTCTCTAAATCTGCATATTTTGTGAGTTACAGAGGATTAATTGCTCACAGTTGTGTTTAGACATTTTCATATGTCACACAGAAGATGGCTGAAGAGTTACTTATCTCCAGCAGCTTTATCCTTAATTACCTTTCTGTCTGATAAGTCCAAATTTGGGATTCAATGCACAGTGAAAATCTTCTGTATTAATTAGAGATTGTAACTTTGTTATACAATGTGTTTTCTATGATAAACGGCTTTTCTTCGAATATTGAATGTTTTGGGAAAGGGCACTGTCTTTGATAGTTTTGCAGTACTGCCAGAAAGTTGTTCCAGATTTTCAAAATTGAAAAATATATTCAAGTGACATTTGGTATTTTTTTTTCTTGTTGACAACACATTAATTTTCTGGAAAAAAAAAATGTTTGGTAATTCACTTGAGGCAGGGGGGCATTTTTAATGCAATTTAATACAGTATTTGGCTTAAAGCAATAAAGCATCACAAAAATATTTGTAGAAAACAGGAAATGGATCTGTTTCAGATTCTACAACTGTGCCTGTGAAACAGTTTTTTAATCACTGTTTTAATGAGATATGTTTTGGCAGCAAGATTAAATTTCTAAATATTTGATCACAACATTTCTTTGATTTGGGCATGTCTGAAGAGCAAGGTGTTTTATTTTTCTCTTCCTATACTATACCCAACAAAATTCTAGACAGATTCTCTAGCTGATCCCAAATGTCATAGTTCTTCTGAGCCATTGGAAGTATAACAATTTACATTAGGAATGAATCTGCCCCAAAGACATCACTTATTTCCACATTCAAACACTTTCTCTAAGAAAATTATATCCACTATTATTATCCTCACATCTGTCGCATCTCAGATGCCTTCAGATACTGACCTGACTTCCCCTATGAATGCCACACACTTGCTATTTTCTGCCACTAATTATACTAATTGTTCATGTAATTTCCTTTCATAAAATTTTGTGCTTGCTACATTTCCACTTTCTTGTATTACATTAAACAACCCACAGACCTGTGGCCTTCTTCAATCTACATATACACATGAGAAAACTTACGTGTGCTTTCCAGTCACATCAATGAAACAAACTATTTATATTAGTAAGCGTTAAAAAAATCCTTCAAAGATCACATATTTATGGTCAACCTCTCCCAAAAATTCTTTTGTTACATCCTCTTTGCCCTTTGGATCTCTCATTTTTATAGTGACCTATTGATTTGTCCAGCATCCATCCTTTTGGTAGAGTTAGAACTTCTGTACTCCTCACTCCTCCTATTGACATTCACTGCCTTGGAGACGCTACCACCCTGGTTTGAGTTCCTAATAAAGTCAAAACATTCTCACAAACAGCCCAAAGGCTTCCAGGGATGTCTTTGAGATAGGAATTAGGAAAATGATGAGAATTAACTTGCCCGGAGGCCCATGATAATGTTGCCTAGTGACATAGGTACCGCGCACGGTGCGACCACGGGAGAGCACAGACCACAGCTCCGTGCTGGCAAATCTGCCTCCTGCTCCCCATTTCTCCTACTTTATTTCACTCCCCTCTCAATCCAAGCTCATTACACAGATATGCCAATAAATTTGCACCTAATTTCCTTAAAAGCTTATCCACTCACTTCTCTGGCCCTTCTTTTTATAACTCCGTTTTGTTAATAACAGAGCAGCCTTTCTATAAATTCCCCAGTCTGTAAACTAACATTTGGAAGCATTTGCAATACTATAATACACACAGCAGCTCTCTAAGATCCAGGATATTATTTTAACACTTGTTGAACACAGGTGGATTAAAGGTTTTGTTGCCTTTCTGTCTCCCCCCAGAGCTGCATAGTGATGTTTCTCCTCTCTTTAGCTCCAGTGACACCCAATTTCCATTATATTTCTGCATTATGCACAACTCTTTTTTTTTTTTTTTTTTTTTTTTTTTTTTTTGGGTGAATCGGCCATATCACAACTTTTATCCATCTTCGGTCTCCAGCCAGAAGACACTACGGCACTTCCTGCAGGGTGCAGGTTGCTACCATGATGTGAAAATTTTTGGCACTATACCAGCATACGATAACCGGGTTTCATTCCTTTCAGCATTTTTCTCTTTGCAGCTCTGATCTATCCGTGTCCCTAATCTGACATCCTGCCATTTTGCCATCAATCTTTGAACATCTCTTCTCTTGGATCTGCAGGCCGATTCCTTGCTTTCCTTCTCACCAGAGGGATTTGGCAGAACTAGACACGTGCACAAAAGGTGCCCGGAACAAGTGCATGGACAGGCCCCTGTGCAAGTTTTGGCAAAAAAACCTGCATCCCAAATAGCAGCTCGACAGTGTTAGAACGAAGCAGAATTTCAATGGTGAATACACTAGAACACATTATGGTTACAAATAGACCAGCTACAGAATAGTTTTCACCCTCAGAGGTACAAGAGAGCCAAACCACTTATCACAGACTGTTAAATTACATAAGAGATGAGGCCTTAAAAAACGAGATTTTTCTGGTCTCTTAGTCTGATGCTGAGTACATTGGCAGCCACCTTCCTATCAGAATATTAAAGGAGATTTGTAAGACTATCCTGCCAAGGACGGATTGTACCAGCTGTCCAGTGCGAAGCAGCAAGGAATTTTTCTTTCTGTGTCTAAACTACAATTCAAGAACACGGGGATCTCGTGTGCACTCACTGCCAGGAGCCTCAGCAGGATCCCAAGTGGCTCCCGTCTCCAGAGAGATTGGGCAGCTGAGTATTATCATGGGCAACTACCACTTCTGGCAAGTGTGTATGTGTGTGTATATATATATATATATAGTATGAATGTGTACACACACATATATATCACGTGTATATATAATTGCACATACATGCAACATACCTGATAGCCTCAAAGAAGGAATTCCCAATACTTGCATTTTTTTGCAACTTCATGCAGTATATCTTCCCTTTGCTGTTTAAAAAATAAAAGATGGGAGAAAGAATCAGAGCCACTTTAGAGCTACAAATGACCTAAAAAGATATTGAAGATTTAAATCAGGAGATCTTCTTGCTCCTTGACACCTCATGTCTTTTAACACCTTCCTCCCACGCTGCCCCAACCATTGGATTTCTCACCTTTGTTCTCAGTTTCTTTGTTACCCCTTAATCATAGTCCCTCTAAGCCTGGACATCACCATCTATTCTGCTCCAGCTGGCCCTCGAATACTAACTGGGAAAACAGAAGCAGCAGCAGCTCAGATGCTCTCAATGCATTTGTACACTCTCAAATGTTAATATCAGCGAAGTGCTGCATCAAATGCCAGCCATGACCCGGCAGTACCTCTGAACCAGAAACAGGGCTGGCTTTGTTCCCATCAGCAGGCTCGCCTTCAAAGAGGAGGGGAGGCCCCAGAAGACAGAGGAGGACAGATAATCCCTAACTTCATAAACAGAAACAGAAGACGAGACAGAAACCAGAGACCAGCCAGTTTTCACTTTGGTATCCCAAGAAACACTGAGCAAATTATTAGAGAATACGTTTATAAGTGTCCAGGGGATAAATAAGCAACAAGAAATAACTGACGGGAATTTTTCAAGAATATATCGTGTCTAGTTTCCATCTCTAACAAGGTAAGGGGCCCAATGGAGAAAGCAGTAGTTGTCACACACACCAGTTTACTAAAGCTGTGGATAACTAATTCCCACATTGCTGCATATACTAGTGAAGACCTATTAGAAGGTTGCACACTTATAAAACACAAAAATAGGGCAAATTGAGAAAAGTACGCACTTGAGAGCTAAGTGTGGCTGGTTATAGAACGTAAATACATATGATGCTTTAGTTTTTATTTCTCAGGTCAGTGATCTGCCTTGATCTAGAGACGTGCTCTTTTCCTCCATAACCTCTGACCGGCCCTGAAACACACAGCCTGTACTTAGGGACTGTTATCAGTGGGAATTTAAGTGCTTGCTGGCAGCACATGAGCATTTGATCACCACGTTGACTACGCCAAATTTTCTTGTCATGCTATCCTGCCGCCTATACCAAATCTTACTGTCGTGCTAGTCCAATAAAGGAGAGAGTAAAATAATCCAGAGGTGCTTTAGTTAGTTGATTTTTTTATTCACCAGCACAAGATCTTTGTTATAACAACATCCACCATCAGCTGCCGCAATTGTTACAGGGATGGGCTTACCAATTATAGACTGGCAATTAGCACAAAAAAAAAAATAAAAAGGAAAAAAAGAAAGATAAAATAAAATGCTATAGCTCATGACTTTACCCTGTGTGTATGGGGGCTTCTCAGCCTTGCAAGGATATGAAAATGCTAGCGATTCCACACCCTGAAGGCACAGGGGACTCAACCTCTTGAGGAGTCACCTTAGCCCAGCATCCCAGGTTAAGGGGAGGGGAGGGATTCTCATGGTCCAGCTGGAGGAGTTGGTCAGGTGTCATTCCCAAACCCCGCTCAACTCATCCCTGCTAGACTCCATCCTTTACACCCTTTGGAAAGGAGTATGTAACTGTGTTACGGTCACCCTCACAAGGTGGTCCTTCCAGGAGCTTCAGGAAAGTTTGACCCCTTAAATGTGCTTGGCAAGCATATCAGTTCTTTAATGAGATGGGTATTTCTTTGCAAATGTTAGCAAAGCAGGACTGCCCTGCATCCACAAGCCTTTCCCCTTCCCTTTAGTTGTTGGGGAAGGCACCCAAAGTCTCACCATCGCTTTTCTGATGGGCTTTTCTGCCATCTGTGTGGCATGGCGGCAGAGCTCAGCAGAACTCAGGCACTTCAGCAGTTTTGTTGTTAACTTTTAACTCGGCCATCACCCCAAAGAACAGAAGTTTTGAGGATCTGAAGCGCTGGATTTTGCTCCAGGAAAGGTCAGTAATGGGGAACGTGACATTTGCTTATTTACTACTTGATTACTTCTGCTTATGAAATATTTTTCCTCCCATGCCAGGAAAGATGGTTTTCCCTTCCGAGACAACTGGAACATCTAATTACAGAGTCTTCTTGGGAGGGGTGCTTTTTCAGTTAATCATACATAGATTAATTAGCTTGCTCAGTTAGGTATGCCATACCATATACTGTCCCCACTCTATCACTCTATTTCCCGCTGTTGTCTCATACATAGATTATAAACTATTTGAGGCAGGGCCAAGCTCAAGATCCTGTGTTGGTACGTCTGCCCTGGGGGGATACTGCCCGTGACGGGCACATTAAGCTGCTGCTACAGTGCAAACAGTAAAATAACTGCAGTAATTTACCTATCAAAAGGCTTCTAAAGGCATTAAAAAGAGGAGCTGATCAAATACAACACTGATGAAACCAAATGAGGCATTTTTGCAATCACCTCACTTCTGTAGCTCATACATGCGAAGCTCACAGAGCTTGCGAAGTTGATGCATTTAGTTCCCACCTCCAAAAAGAAAAACTGAAATGCTAAGTATTGCTGTCATGGTAACAAAATAAATCACTCAATCTTATCAAAGTTCCTTAAAGTATTCCTGAGTTTAAATTGAACATGGCTGTTGAGCTGCAAGAGGATTGACCCACAGCATGGCATGATGCCAGCATATATATTCATTCATTTCCAGAGTGTAGCAGGTTTTGTGATTTGTAAGCCTTTTATTCCCCATAAAAATGCAACTTAATGTGCCTGTGTAATGCTTTTCGCTTAACTTATGCTGAGATAGCTTGGAGGGTATCTAAAATGTTACATAATCATTTCAAAGTTCTAATTCGATTCCTTATCCATGGCATTTAGTAAATGCTATTTTTGTTCATGTAATTCACATTCTCCCCAAATAAGTAGCCATTCTACAGAGCACAAGTTAATCTTAAACAAGAGATCAGATTCTTAGTATGGGTATGTCCAACTTTGCTGAATGTTTTTATCACTTTACGCACACGGGGAGAGCCTGTGAAATATAACTGAAATGTCAAATGAAATGTATGGCAAAGCGATTAGGAAGAAACTTTCAGCATTTGTTACAGATTAATATGTTAATTACAGCACGTATTGTGGAAAAAGATTAAGTATCACCAAAGTAAATTTATTTTTAACCAGCTTTATTCCTCACACTTCATAAATTAACCAGCAGAATACATAATGGAGAAGAATCCAGACACTGAGATTGCTGGAAATTATGCAAAACTCCAAAGCATACAAAGTTGCAATACTGATAATGTCTTGGCTTTAAAATAAGCACTTCATCAAAGAGAATTATGCTTCCTCTGAAATGTCTATTTTCATAGACTACTTCCAGGTATCTCTAAAATGTTTTGCCACAGTTACGCCACCAAAATGGATCAATATTTTAAACTCTATTTTTGTCATGTAACATATTAAGAAGGACTAAATATTGATCCAGCACGCAGCAGTACAAAAAGCCTGATCTGACATTAAAAAATTGCTGAAACAGTAGCACTTGTAAAAAACAACAAAAGCCAACACTGTAACACAACACTTTAGAAATAACAGCACATGTCATGAAATGCTGATGGCCACCCAAACTGCTCACTCATTCTTTAATTTGTATCTATATACAAAAACTAGAGGGGAAAAAAAGTGTAAAGTAGTAGCCATATGAAGACATTGGGAATTTTGTAATTGATTTCTGCAGAAGACATTTGGGGGGCTATTTTAACATAGTCACATGGATCATTATCTAAGGACCACTAAAATCAGTCCATTGCAATTTTCCATTGACTGCAGCAGATTTGGAGACAGGACCACACAAAAGCTGGGATGGAGAACCAAATCCAGCTCAAAGTATGGTTCTATTCAAAAACTTATCTCTTTAATAGCTATCTCATCTTCATTTTCAAAATACAGTCTTCATGCTGTATATCATGAGCATCCCCATGCTCATCGGAATAAACCAGTATACATTAGAAATATAAAACCCATGTAGTTTATATAGCAGCTAACGACATTTACATTAAGCCTAATGTTATACAGTGTTTAACTCATGTTTTAGGCAATTTTCCAAATATTCTGACATGTTGAGTATGACAAATAATTTCCTCCTGTTGTAAAGAGTATTTTTTATAATAAAGAAGAAAGTGATATGCTCAGAGGTCTACTTGTCAAGAATTATCCGATGCCGATTGATACGTATAAGCATTCAGGTTAACAAAATAACAGCCAGTTCCAAGCTCCTCAATACCATGACTAGTAGTTTTAGTTCTCTAGTAGAAAACAATTCCTCTCATTTTGTGGGCTTAAAGACTATTTGCAACCTTTTTGAGGCAAATTAGTTATTAGATCCCCTGCAACAGATTAATTATACTTAATTTTTGAGATAGGCCTATAATCAAAATGCACAGCTTTTATGTCTGGAGGTATATTGAGATTATGAGATCAGACAGGAACATTATTTTAATGCTATTTGAAGGTCTCTTCCCCAGCAAAAACACCAGAGCAATCAAAATCAGTAATCTGAGTTCTAAATATTTACTAGTCTCAATCTCTCTCTCTGGTGCTCTCCCTCTTGATAGATAAGTAAGGCTTTCCATATGCGAGGGAGGTATCTTGTAGCTAATTATATTAATGTTGTTTACGGCTTTTTAGATGTCTCAGCTGACGCAGGATCCATTTGCTCTCTGTGAAGTTTTAGCACATATAATGACATGCTACAACTTAGCAAAACAAAAGAAGCTGCTAATTTATCCCCTTTTGTAAAGTAAGGCAGAGACCAAAGGAAATTCTGTCTCACCAGTGTCTGCACAACCTCCCATGGAAGGCGTAGGAACTAGAGCTAGGCATCGGTGATAAGTTGTGATACCAACAATAAACATTAATAGGTGCAATTACAATTTATTAAGACACAAGCAGATCATCTTAAAAGAGATATGACATCTGGTTCAATGCTATATTCAAAAGAAAGTGTCTCATCAACTTCAAAAGCTTTGGTTTAGGCTCACAGAAGTCCTGCCAATGGCACTCCCATGGGGAAAGACTCTGCCTATTGCTCTACTCCTCCCCAAACAGCCTTTTCATAACACACTGCTCTGAAGAATGACCAATATCCTCACTGGATATCTGCAAAATTGACAACCAAACCCACTCCTGACTGCTTCAGCCGCAGCCTCCGGAGTTCCAAATTGCTGGATAACTCTTGACATATCTGGAAAGCCATTAAAAATCAATCCCCTTAGCTTACTGCAAGCTTATCAGGAGTTATTCATTCTTAAAGTCTATAAACCTAATGGCCTTCTCAGACAAAGCCAGTGTCTGCTGTGCCTGTAAGAATTGAGACAAATGATGGTCGTTCTCCACAGCTGGCCCTTTCATAAAGCGTTACGAGAAAATCCAGGTTGTTCTAGGTGAAACATAAATGAGGGCAAGCAGGTTGTTAAGAGGTAGGATTGCCATAAGTGGTTGAAAGAGAAACTGTTGTTTCTTCATTAGGACTTATTTGCAGTTTTCACTTTAGATTGGTTTAAGGAGCCCTAAACTGATATTCCTTTCCCTTTAAAGCTGGCAAAACTAACAAATGACTTCCATAAGTTGCTTATATCCTCACAGATTTTTAATTGAAATGCAACTCCCACAGTACCTCATTAGCTCATTGACTGTTGCATTAGTTTAATTTACTGAAGGGCTATTTTTGCAACCTGCCTTACACATTTACCCCATTAAGCATGTGCAGATTATCAGATAGCTGCTCAATTAAACTAAACCATTGTTTAAACAGCATATTTCATTACAGTAACCAGATAAAATGCTGCTTGGTGTACATTAGCAAACATGGCTTGTTTCACAGAAAGGTGTTTTGACCTGTGACAGACACTTCAGCCTGCTGAAGTCAATAGAGAATCTCTCATCAACTTCAATGGCCTTTGGATAAACTTTTAAATAAAGTGAGATTTCTTCAAGATTACTACTTTAAGAGAAGTTTATTAAAAAATAGGCTCATATTAGCCTGGTGACCTTTGCCTGCTTTCCTCTACCCAAAGCTCTATAGATGCACCCAAATTTCAAAGCAGAACTCATCAAAACTGCAGAGTTGTGTCCTGATTCATCCCCTAGTTTTTATTTGAAACTCAGCACCACTTTGTAGGCTTTAATGAACCTTTTGCTTCAAAGGCAAACTTGGGCTGACCCACCCATTACATGCTTCAGCTAGAATATTTTACAGAGGGCTCTTGTTGGCAGCAAGGAAAGCTCACTTTCCTGCAGAAGAGTAGGAAATAGGGAGTACAACCTCAATTGTGGCAGACTTTTTTTATTCTGACAGTTAAATTCGGTCACCCTCACTCACACTGAACAGTGGCTTAATTTGAATGGAGCCAAGCAATTCAGCTAGGAAATATTTGCAAGTAAATAATTATTCTATATAATTATTGCAATGAGGTCAAGAAGCCTCATCATAAACAGCTCCCCAGTACACTAATGCTAGTCCTACTGAGTTTACTAAAGATGACAGCCCAACACAGAGATTAAATGCACAGGGCCACCGCACAACATGCAACCTCATTGCACTTCTCTTCCACACCAAATTGAGCCTGCTCACCCTGACAACAACTCCATAAAATATCAGGTCGTCATAAAACAGCCCATGCCTTTCAGTGTGGTGGTAGTGGTCTTGGTACACCTACATCACGTAGTGACTGGGAGGAAACTTATCCCTGTGAGCATAATTAGCTCCTTGCTGTTTCACTCCTGCTTGGGCTACAAGCCTGGACTGTATTTAATCACTGCCTAATAGCATGTCCTAAAACTTGGACACTCATTATGCACTCTCATTTAAGCTGACATGGTTTAATCAGCTGTCTTCTTTAAATGGTACTGCACTAAATCAGTGCAAAACCCCCATGTAGATACCTATTAGTTCCATGAAGTGCCACACACCAATTATGAAATAGGTACATAGTCTTCACTGAATCCCCATAATTACTTATCACTTGCAGTAGATGTAAGATACAAGGAAATACAATAAATTACCTCACTGTATCTTCATCTGATTTCTCAGCAATGCAAACTCAGAGGCTAGACTTTTACTTTCCAGATACTCTTACTCAACCCAGCACAACACATAAGACACTTTAAACAAACAAAAGCACACGCACACCTTTGGTAGAACAAAGAAAAATCCAGTATTCCAAAAATATGTTGCCAAATCTTAAAAGACATAAAACACTCGAAATCTTTCATCCAATATCATGTAAATCTGAATGGCATTTTAGGAAAAATAGATATTTTTCTAGTCTGAAGAAAAGACCTTGTGCAGCTATCACTAAAACTAGCTGCAGTGATTCTCTCTGACTATTTCTCCCTGTTGCCAGATAACTTGTGTTACTGCAGCAGCTGATTTAAGAACCTCTTTATTCTACAGTTCTGTTAGATCACTGAAAATTAATTAGTTAAATTATCATGTAGATTAAAGAGATCAAAAAAAGAATTTTGCTAGCAAAACGGAACAGAAACTGTAATCATCCACTGTAGTTGACCAAATGAAACGAAGTCTGAGGATAACAGTTGCTGTCTTCCACTGGTGAAAGAAAAAGGTCCTTTTGAATGGAAGCTGTCCCACTAAAGATAAGGCTGCTATCTGCATGGATAGAATTAGCAGGATTTGTCTCCCAAATGGCAGCCTGATTAAATAGCTTTTCCTTGAGGGGCAGCATAGTAGAGTTTTATCAGCAAACCTATGAATGGGCATAACTGACTTCGCAGATTGATGTAATCGAACATCGTGATATTCATCCAGCTACGAAAAGCCTCTCTTCTGCACTAACAGCACAGAAGCTGCAGATCACTTCTTCCTTCAAGCATCACAACTAGAGTCTTTCCTCAATTAAACACTAAGGCAGGCACGTATCTTTTTCATCCATAGGAAATCTGCGACAGTTCCAGTGCCTTTGAGGTTACAGATGTATATGGCAGCTTAGGGAGCCATGTGTCCCCAAGGTTACTGCTTCAGTAAACCTCTTTGGCTGAATAAATTTGTTTAATGTACTGCCAGCCCAAAATTATTATACAATCATTGCAGATTTTCCTTGCCCTGTGATGATCCATGAGTCTACCTGAAGGCAGATAATTAAGAATCTAAATTAGAATTTTTATTTCTGGCAGTTAATTTCAGTACGAGTTGATAGAGGATGTGTTGCAGAGCTACGCGTACCTGTCCTTGTGAGCGAGCTAGCAGAAAATCCCTATCTGAATTTTTCAGGATAGCATGGTTATGACTTTTACGGAACCCCCTGAACACTGCTTTCATTTATTTTCTTTTCTCTTTTTGTTAGAATTGCTTTAAAAACAAAACAAACAAAAAGACAAAAAAAAAAAAAAAAAAAACACCCACCCACAGAGAAGAAAGAGAAGAAAAGTGGTATCCCTGATAACAGGGCAGTTATTCCTCCTGAGTACGTGTCTGCTCATGTTACCGTTCTCCACCTTGGCCTTCCTCTTTATTAAATCTACCTACTTCATACCACTTTTAGACTGCGAGTTCTCTGAATTGCTTGTAATGTATTTATCCAGAATATAACACAACAGAGACCCGATTTGTTTGTTTTCTTACAGTATTGCAGTGTAGATAGTAGAAGTAATAAATAAGGAATTAAATACCTCCAAGAGGGACCACAATGCACAAATTGAGATATAGGCAATATATCTCTTCCTAGAAAGGAAGGCCCACAAAGTAACAGATAACAGTACATGGAAACCACTAACAAATGTCAGCACAGGTATTTTCTGTAAATAACAAAAGTCCCAAGTTTTTTTCCTTTGCTATGTGAGTAAAAATGATATTTTAACCACAATAATACTAATACTTAAACAAAGTTCTGAGGCAAGAATTTTAGTATTATTTTTTAGAAATGCTTCTTTTCCAAATGCAGTGTATTATTGCAGATCACTAGAGAGAAAAAAAGTATTGATGTACCAAAAATAAATTTAAATAATGATACAAAAACATTCATATGGAATCCTCCTACTCAATTCATTTTTATTATTATTATTGCCTGGGAACGGCAGTTTGTCTTTGAACACTCACTACCCCCACTGACTTAATCAGTGGGTCCTGGGGGAAGCAAAGGATAGAGCTGTGGCCAAAGCTCCGTCAGATTTAGAAAACATAAAAACAGAGGAAACAGAATTTTTCATTTTAAACCGAAAGATGCTTGAGAATCTTTTCAAAAAGAAACTCACAAACATCAACTGATGAAAGCCAAGGAGAGCTCGCAAACTTGCACGCATTGCTGCAGTTCAGTCAGCCCCATTTGGATGGTGGCATGTGGGGAACTTGGAGCTTAATCTCTAGGGTTAAAAGGAGGAAGCCTCTTGACCTCACTGCAGTCGCATCTCCCTGTCAAAATGCAAGCAAACGTTTTCTGGAGAAAATGTGGGAAATGCAAAAACAGCCCTCGTGCATCACTTATGATGAGAACTAAGAGCTAATCCATTGAGTGCTTTTTCCTTAATATTCACTCCTGCACCTCCAGTACTTTGCTCTTAATCTGACATCCAGCATATTTTAGAGATCTGGGGATACATTTTTCAGTCTGCAAAGAAAAAGCTGCTCTGGAATCAGGCCCCTGATAAGCAAAGGTAGAGAAACTCCCAAATGCAAAACCACCTCAGCTTCATACTTAAATCTAATTACATTCTTTCTCAGATACAGGCTTGCTTAGATTTTTACCACAGGTAATATAATCTCTTAACTGCTGATTAATTTCTTTTTAATCAAAATGTTTAAGCTTTGGCATCAAGTTTTTAAGGTTAATGGATCCCAGAAAATTTCTTCAAGCCATTTAAAAAAGAAAGCTACTCTCAAGGTTTTAAATATTTAATTTTACACATTGTTAGCATCCCAAGTTCCCTACTTGCATTCATCTGATTTAAAAGAACACTGCCACTGCAGCTCAGATCTTGTGGAGGATTTTAAGAAGTGGTGAGCAAAGGTTTGATACTAATCCAAATGGACCAAATCTAGGCAGTTTGACACCGTAACACCAAAATTCCCAGTGAATTTGGATAGCACCCTCAGAAAGGGCAGCATGAAGCACTTGGATGAGTCTTATACCCAATCTGTACGGCAGAAAACAAGGACTTGCTTATCGTAGCTTAACGACCATAAATGACACTGTTAGACACATCGTGCACTACCACTAATATCAAAATAATCATAGAACAGCTGGGGTTGAAAAGGCTCTCTGAAAATCACCTGGATCCAAAGACCTGTGCTCAAGCAAGCTCAGCTAAAACAGCATTGTGCCCAGCTGGGTTTGGAACATCTCCAAGGGTAGAGACCCCAGCATCTCTTTCGGCAAGCTGCTCTAGTGCTCGAGCACCACATCCAGTCATCAGAACTGTTCCACAAAGCACAATGATTCAGTGGGAAAGAGAAACAACACCCCATGTTCATGGTTTCTTAAAAAGTGCATACCTTCACTATATTAGGGAGCTTAATGACAAGCTTAACCCCTGAAAGGTCTATTTTGGAATTCAGCAACCACAAAAACCTTGAAATACAGATTTTACCTTCAAACGTTTTCAATTTCTTCGGAGAATACTCTTTCCCCTTGCAGTTTCTTAATGCCTGTATGCCCAATTCCCACAAACGCTGCACAAGCTACAGAAACCACGAGTCTGATCTACACCTTTATGCCTAGAAAAGGATATCATTGTGTACCTTCCTAAAGGGGTATTCCTTTCTTACATCTTGCCTTCTACTTCTTTATCTGTTCCTCTAAGTAGTACTAGGGAAAAGGAAAGGCAAAGCAGGGTGACAACTACCAAAAAGTGGCATCAACACAAAAGTTAACTGTGTGGGAATAGAAAACTCATTGCAAAGATGAGCAGGAATAAATAGAGAGTAACTAAATTAACACCATTTTGCAGTAGTTCAAAAGAACCTCATTAAAGTTCTTAGCCAGGAACTGTTTCACCTAAGCAAGAACAAAGATGCCAGAGGAAAATCACACATATTGCTCTGGTCTGCAAGTGATAGGCACCCGGCCAGAAGGATTAAAAGTCTAGTAACCAGAATTAAGATTCTTAGTGCTGCTGCTGTGATCTGAAAGACAAAGGCTGTTCCTCCTTTCCACATACTTTTCTCTTAACTCTTCCCAGCTGGAATCAGGAACAAAAGAGCCAAATTCCTTGGATAGTGGAGGTGTCAATACATTCTAGTTCACTGTAGCACGCCATTCATCTTCACTACTGAGGGCTTTCCGAAGATGCATCTTGCGCAAAGCCGGTTCCAGTAGAAGCCTCAGAAGAAAGCTGGAAGTTTCTCACCAGCTTTCCAGCCCAGATCCAAGAGTTGCTGATAATCATCAAAACATTCAGATGCTTTCTGAAGCTTATCTGAGCCAAACAGAACCTCAAGCCCTTCAGAGACATGTCTGGCACGGGTTTCGACAGACTTCAGACAGTCATTGTATCGAATTTTGAAAGCGATTTTCCTTGTCATGCTCACAATGGCAGCCAATGGAGCAGGAAGACTGCCCTTCTGCGCCGTATCACCCGCACTCATATGTTTGCTTTTTAGCCTCTGCTGTTTGATCTTCTGCAGTGGACTCTACACAGATGCAAAAATTAGATGCGACACTGGAGAAAACGCCCAAAGGAAACAGAGGCTACTAGAAAAATTATTAGAAGACTACCAGAGACGGGATTTCACTGCTAAAGGCTAATAATGTTAATTTCCTAGGAAGTGATCCAACCTTCATACTCAGTGGCTCAGCACTGCAGGCAGCACATCTGTTTGCTGCAGGAAGGTCCTGGCTTTGGGAAGGACTTGGCATTCCTCCTTGTGCGGTCAGCAAGGGGTCTAGAAACTGAAGCTTCGCTTGATGCGGCAAGCTACAGGGTTCCAAGAACAATGATGCCTGACACACCCAGAAAATAAAGAAATTCAACCCTTCTTTCCACTTGTGATGAAGCCTAACTTGCTAAATTTAGGGTGGCTTTTTTTTTTTTTTTAATGATTTATAAATTTTAACCTGCTTTTTTTTTTTTTTTTTTTTTTTTTTTTTTAAACATCAAAGAATAAGATATATGAGAATCTGTGCATCTTTATATCTTTATTCCACCAAATATCCTTTAAGTGATTGAGCTGGTCATCAGTTTCTGTCAAAGTTGATGAAAATAAATCTCAAAAGATAAAATTGCTGTATGTGTTATGAAAAGATGAAGCAGATGGGAAATGAGGAGTGTATAAACATTCCTCAGAAAAAGGCTGCAATGGGAACCAAACCTTTACTGGACACTAGTTTCTCTACTCTCAAGTCTTATCTCCAACAAAAGGCAAACTGATAGGAACTTTTCCCATTGGGAGCACATCCAGGTGTCTGCTCCGTGTGGACTCTGATGTTTTATCAGGGGTATGAAGTGGTGAAGAACTAGAGGAAGGAGAAAAAAAAAAGAAAAAAAAAAAAAAAAAAAACCCTGCTAGATCAAAGATAGGCACAAATCCACAGAAAGACCAGTCTCATTGGCTCCTGTGCACATAGGGCCACTGATTTTAGTACAGTTATTCAGACCAAATTTTTCCAAACAGCTCCCTGAGCAGTAAGCTGGGGAACACCAGCTCTGCCTCTGCCAGCACATCACCTCCCAGCGCCTCCCTCTTTCCCTTGCCTATTTACTGCAGACTCCTGCAATGAACTGAGAAGACGAATTCCCATTTCTCAAAGGCTGCCTTACCTTAAAGCGATGATAGGTTTTGATTTTATGCAACTTTTTTTTTTTTTTTTTTCTTTGCACTATATACAAGTCCCCAACCTCTCATAAGCTTTCTTGAACACTACCCACTGAATTCGGATCGATCTTTCATAATGCCAGTTTGGTCCTAGAGCCATACTCTCACCTCATCTTGAGGTGTAACTATTAGGAAACTGATACCAAAGCAGTTGTTCAACACAAAAAGGATGAGTTTCACTGCAAAAGTTAGCAGGTATGCAGCTGGCAGCAGCCAACACTATGTGATAGCATAGCTAGTGCTTTTGAGCTTGGATATTCTGGCTACTTGTGGTAGCTTATGCTATAGGGCATAGCTTATGCTACAAGGGAATTAAAAAAAAAAAAAGAAAAAAAACACACACTAGAAATACATCACCTATCATAATGCCCCAGTCATACCACAGATTCAGTCTGCAAGGACGCAGCTTAGCAGATCACTGCGTTTCTTTCTCAGATCTATTGCTGCTTGAACCCACCCCTCTTCATTTCCTGCCTTATACAGAGCAGTCTTGTGGCCATATGGGAACCAGCTGATATTTATGATAGAGACTCTGTGATGCCAATGCAGATCACAGCACAGCAAGTGAGAGCAAGCAAGATAAATAAAAATTTTAAAAAAATGAAAAGAAAGTTTGGGCATGGCCATCCTCACTCTTAAATGAGCCCTTCTGAAGCGATAAAGGGAATAGGGCCTCGGAGCAGGAGCTGAGCACGTACCCATGCAAAGGCTGCCAGGCCAGTGTGAATCCCTCTGAGCAGGGCTGACCAGCTGTTTTAGCACAAAACCCTTGATTAGTGAGGCCTCTCTTGGAGCCGAGTCCAACACCAACACTGTGATACAGCAGCCTCTCCTCCGTTTCTATCAATGCCAAAATAAATGAGAGAGAATTTACATAAGAGTGAATAAAAACAGATTTTTTTTCCCATGTTCTCTGTCACTGTGGGAGACTGAAGCCCATGTTCAGAAGGCAAAACTACAACTCCCCATACCCCTTTAGTGAAGAGAGCTTAGAGAAGAATCAATATAGCAGGGCAAATGAGTTCTTATGTGGAGTCCGGGCAGCTCTCCCTACTCAGTAGCATGTCTAGCAAAGCTTGACTTGAAGCCACGAAGCCAACCACTGCAGTCACTGACCCCCACTGACTCAGAAATAATGAAATCTTGCCCTTACTGCGTTGCCTGTCCTCCAGCTGAATAACAGCTTGTGAGTGTAGGAGGGAACGTCCTCATGCGTGTGCATGTTGAAAGAAAGGGAACTTCTGTGCAAGACACAGAGGACGGAGAAGCTGAAGTCCGGGCTAAGTTCATAGAGCACCCAGCCTGTATCCCTCCCACCATCCATCGCCCCTCCGCATAGTGTTGTTGCATCTCATGGAAGACTAGGAGACTGAAAGCTTGAGATGGGTTAACGGGCAAGAGCTAATGAGTAGTAGAAGGGCCTGACAGTATAAGTAAACAAGCAAGCAAAATGACTGTATATATCTAGCTAAAACAACTGTACATGCTCAAGTGAATAATGCACGTGCAACACCTATTTGCCTGGGCTATCCAGATGCTTGGAAAGCTTATATA
>VZSV01000008.1:11408145-11463451 GCA_013398735.1 Nothocercus julius
TTTTGCAGGACTGAGAAGATAAGAGATGATTGATAAGAGATTACCAGGAAGACAACTGTATCCATACCAGGTAAAAGACTGCCCAAATGAGAGTGCAGTTAGCACCACTCTTTGCCCTCATACCAGGCATCGAGCAGGCCACAGGCAACAATTTCTCCGTGGTTACTATTTACAGGACAAGCATATGAAACAGGACCCAGGGCTTAACAGGCTTTTCAGGTCACTATCCATTCCCAAAGTCCAGCCAAGGAAAGAACACTTTATTTTTACACGACCCATCACCCGGTTCTCTGGCATGGCACATGCATTACTCTGGCAAGTAGCTGATAGGAAATTTGTACACCGGTGCGTGAAATGAAAAAGAAACAAGGCTGAAAATCATCCAACAAAATAGGAGTCAACTCAAGGGCTCTTTGGATACATGTGAAGATGGATTTGATGCCTTCACTCATGGAGGAACAAAGATCACGTGCAATTAAAACTTGCACAATCATCCCCAAAGTAAAACCGTCACTATTCTGTCCACATCTTTAAAGAGAAGAAAACATGCATTGTGACCATGACCTCCCTGTCTTTCTGCTCAGAGCTTCTGCAAGGCTGACTGTATGAGACTCTCTCATTGCAGGTGCTCTGAAGCATAGCACTGGTTTTAAAAGGTTACAGGAATTTTTACATGATGCGGTTAAAACATAATCGCCCTCCATGCTGCTTTGGGAATAACCGTTGTTGCGAGTGAAAATAGGGGGAAACTGAGGCTACAAAGAGGTAAAAGGAAAATGCAAAATGCTGGCAGAAGGCTTTGGAGTCCTGCAAGGACTGCTCCAACAGCTTTTTAAAATCAATTTTCCCTCTAAAGCCAAATATTACACAGGGAGACTACGGGACTTTTTGCTGGCCTGTGCATGACAGAACAGTCCATTTCAGTCTGATAATCTATTTTATCCTTTATGCCTCCTGCCTATTAAAACCCATCACTTCATTTACCATAGTCTGTGCCATGTGCTTCGCCTTTTTCATTTCTTCTGCTTCGGTTTGTTCTGTTTGAGTGCATCTGAACCGTTAGAGTTGTCAAAACTGGTTTCAGAAAGGGTCATGTTCAGAAATAAAACCAGAAAAAAAAAACTTCTGGAGAATGAAAAGTTTTACCACCTCTGTGCCACCACCCCAAGGCAATTTATCCATCTTCCTGTCTATCCTAGCTCCTGAAATACATGAAGAAGCACAGCCTAGAATTGCATTTTAGCAGCATGTTGGAGTAATAGATGCTACTAGGAATAGTGACATTCCTGATGCGTGATGTGCTGTGCACCACGGGGAGCTGAAATCTCACTTTGTATGCCTTATGGCAAGCTTTAAATTCCTGGTTTTATGTGCTGATGTAAAAACCTGTTTAACAAATCCATTGGAGCAGACTGCCTGGATCAATGTTATGACAGGCACAAAGAATCCCAGTGGCATTCCTATAAGAAAATATCTGAACATCTTGATTCAGAGCTATGTATTAATTTAATATGTTCACGCAAACACATGTTAGAATGAAGGAATTCCTGTTTCCATCTGCGAGACTCAGTGTTTGCTATAGCTATACTGTCCGCTGCAGCTACATAAGCTCAGCCGGAGTTGGTAAAAGGGTATTTACTGTTCCCATCACAGCAGTTTTGAACACATTTTGTGGGCACCTAATCATTGACATTCCCTACGCAACCAACTCAGTGCTCTATGGAGTTAATGTGTGTGTACTGCCAGATTACACCATATATATATATATATATTTTTTTTTTAAACATTCATTGGTTCCTTCAGTGTCATTCATCATTCTTCTTGGATACTCAGAGAAACAAGGAGGAAATATAGATGAAATGTGTTGGTAGTTTTGAAAGAAGAGTAAGCAGGAATCACCCTGAACCATAACTATCTACTGTGCTAGAATTTTCTCATCAAATGTACAAAAACCACACACACACACACACTAGAAAACTTATTTCACTAGGGTGACTTTAAATACGTACAGAACTGCTTGCACCACAAAGGGTCTTTGGTCTAAAGGTTTTTGAACAGATAAGGAAAGCATGAGGAATGGACAACCATAACAACTACACATATTGAATATGCATATTATCTTGCCACTTGGCAGAGGATGTTATTAAAAAAGTAGTTAGCTACAGCCCAAATATTCAGACCTCATTCCATAAATTTTACAACTGCTTTATGTGCACCGACTTAAACTGACAGTTGATAATCTAAAGCACTGAAGGATATTGCAAAAATCATCAGCTCCGAGATATCCCGAGGAACTGTACATAGTATTAATTATTAATCAGTCAACAACCAGGCAGCAGAAACAGGTTACATGCATAAGAACCAGAGCTACTTACATTAGCTCAGTATTACAGTGGTTGCAGAAAGATGATGGGAGTTGCAGGACCATCTCAACTGTATTTAATTCACAGACGTTCTGCATTCATATTCCTTTTTGCATTTGCTGCAGTGAAAAAAGTACAGTCTTTGAATGCTCAACATTTCTCTGCTAAGGAAAGTCTTGAAAGCCTTGAATTTATGGTGGATTTAGTTCTCAGGAAAGAGGCTCTGAGAGAACTTTCATCTTTGTCACAAATCCTACAAAGACATGTCCTTGCCATTTACAAAGCCACAGAGCACACGAGAAGGAGAGCTACCATTCGTGCAGAAGGGGCTGTGAAAATGTAACGGAAAGGGCTTTGCCAAGGTAAGAGTGCACGAGCTAAGAGTATTTCCTTGGAATAAATCATCCAGACCAAGAACAATGCAAAGTTAAAAGCATGAGTTCTCAACCATGTGAAAGTCAGGTACTTTTTTGTGCTTGAGAGAGCATGCACATTATTCAAATGTTTTATTCAAAGGTATTACCGCCAGGAGATTATCCATCTAAGAAAACACACTTCCTCGTGTCAGGTGTCATTCGGTTCAGGCCATAAAACATCAAGTGAGGCTAAGACTTAACATAGAAATTAATGTACACTCCAGTGATAATTATGTGCTGATGGCTTGCAATGAAATGAGTTGCTAATATACTGTCTTGGTATTGCCAATGAAACAAAATGCTCTTCCCAACACGTTAGCCTAGAGGCCTATCGGGTCCTTTGCCTGTCAAGAACTGAAGTCTTAGATTAATTGTCACAATGTTAATCTAACTCTTTGGCCAATTACACTGCTGCTTGAATGATTATGGCTCTGATAATTGTATAATTGCGCTGCAGAAGCCCCAAATTCCCCAACTGCAAGTTCTCAAACACTCCAAAAGGAGAGAGAGAGATAAAACCATTTAGTATGGCATTAATACAGTGCACCGCAGTCAGGAACTTCTTAGCCAGCAGATCCATTTCAGAGGCAAAGATAGATAGCTGTGCACACCAGTTTCTCTCTCTCTGCTGCCTGCAGGTGTAACAGCCTTATGCACTCGCGTAGCTTGCTTAACCGTACCTGCCAATCTACCAAACGGAACAGGACAACTGCTGTTGCTTTTATCTCACACTACTGTATTCCTGCTCCTTCTGCAACGTATTTCATTGAAGTGTGCTCCCATAAGTCCTTTTATATGTAATTAATATTTGTATCAAATTATAAGATTTTAATCAAACATTAAATTACCTGTCTTATAAAATAAGAGATTATATTTTCCTGTTCAGGAATGCAAATTCTATATATAAATAACACAAGCAATGCTTAAAAAAGAACCCCTATCCATTTACTAGAAAATAAATTACTTGCATCCCTAGAGAGTGTTTAATCTCCATTATTGCTCATGGAAAGCATGCACCAATAACAAGCAAAGTGAGAACAGCATCCTTTCCAAATAGCTCTGCTCCTACAAACAAGTACTTTGAAAAATAACACACTAGACACTCAACAACATAGCCCCAGACCTACTCATAGGGATAGGAAATCCTCAAAATTGTTCAGCTCCTTCCATTCATAATACTTCATTACCAAAGTGGTACCTTAGTAAGCACCAAATGGGAATGATGCAGACATCATATTTATTGTGACCACTAGACCTCACAAGCATCAGCATTTGTTTGATAGCTGAATTCTGAACATGCAATGTTCTCTATGCTTCTGTATACATTCGGATGCATTCAGAAAGTCAAAACTAGGCAGGATAAAGACATACCGAGTGGACAACAATCGCATCCATTTCAGTGTGTAGTAAAGTAGAAAAAGCAGAAGGGTTTTGGACAATTGTCTAGTAAGTAAATCACTCAACTCTCAAAAAAAGGAAACTAGATTCTACATACTCTTTACACAGAAGAGGATTGCCTCCACCAGACCTACAACCCAGAAGTTCATTAACTGTCTGTTTTTATCTTTTTTGGATATGCTAGAAAAGGAGGAATCACAGAACAGCTGAGGTTGAGCACAAGCATTGAACTAGATGATCTGTAAAGGTCTCTTCCAATCAGGGCCACCTAGAGCATGCTGCACCAGAAAATGGTGTAAAAATCTCATTAGCGCATTGGAGGAGTCCCTCATGCACTCAAAGCCAAAAAAGCACTTCATAGCACTGTGTCCAGCTGGCCTACAAACCTTGGAGCTTTTGCCAGCTAGCACAGTAGAAAAGGTGCTGTCCACGCTTTAGTAGGTCACCACAGCTCTAGAAAGACATTTCACTTTGGAGCCCCCGTGACATATATTTAGCCTGGCAGTATCTGGTAGCATAGGTTGCTTTATTCTGCATATCTGTTCAACAGGATAGAAAGAGAGAGCATTCCCTATCACCAAAAGAGAAAATCAGTAGTGATTCAGAACAAGTGCCAGGTCCATAATGACTGTACGCAGATGTTAGCAGAGTAAACTTGAGAAAAATATGATAAAAGCTGAACAATTAGCCATCCCCCATTGGGTGGAAATATTCGAAGGAGTTAGCTGAGTGGGAACATGTGCAAAATGAATGAATCGTGCATAACCCCAGATGCATGGGAACATCTGTGATGATGACGTTGGCATTGAGGACTGCTTGCATATTCATGCTGTTGTTATCATTCCTGCTTCTGGATGGCTCCTCATTGTGAAAAAGGGTTACAACTCTCATGTATTTACAGTCAATGCCTTTGAGATCATTGGGACATCCAGTTAACAGCAGAACAGACATTTTTGGTCAAAGGAAAACCGGTTATAACTCAAGCGGGCAGCCTGCGTGACAGTACCAGCACTGCATCCTGCACAAACCTTCTGGTAGCCACCTTCATCACCACTAGCAATCATCTTCCATCCAAATTATCATAGACAATAAAAAAAAATCAGTTTTAAATACACGTTTGCCTTTAGAAGCTTCATAAGCTAGCACTAGCTTCACTTCTTCAAAGCTACGAGGGCTTGCAAATGGGCTCAAGGTCATTTATACTCATGCTCAAGGCTCCTGATGCTTGCATAGGATAAAAACAGCTACGCAGATACAAATAAAACTCTTCACCCTTGCAGCTGTAGTGTGGCTTTGAAGCAGCTCAGCATCAAATGTCCATAAGGGGATGAAGATGCTCAGCGCTGCACAAGGTCAGGCCCCTGGGTGGGAAGCTCCAGGAGGGTGGCATTTTGTCTTAATAGTAGTGGCGGGGTCTTCAGTAGTCATCTAAGTGCAACTAAATCAGAGAAAGAAATCAAATAAAAACACTTACGTGATGTGGTGAGACAGCAGATCATGAAAACGCTTGGATAGCTTGACTGAAAACAAATTCCTTGCATCTCCCTGCTCTATTACAGATGTAACTATCATTTCTCTATAGCTTCTTGCCTTCTACGGCTTAATAATACTTGCAGAAATTGCTCAGAGCTCAGATATTTGTATAACAAAGATAAATGATAGAATGAACCCCATTCCCACTGTATCGCTGCTACTATTCCCATTCATTATATTGGCATTTGGTTATGAAGGTGCATGGGGTGAGGTGGAGGGAAGGTTCTACCTTCACCAGGTCAAAAAACAAATACTAATGAGTAGCTTTTCTATGACACCATCAGGTATATACCATCCCTTGCCAACGCTATAGTTAAAAGCTTCAACTTCCATACATTCTTCCTCTGTATTCTGGAAATTCCTTTAGGAGCTTTTGACCAGCAAGCTCACCTCTGCAATAGTTACTGCACCTCCTAGATAAACCTTTCCTTGCTCTGGCCATAATGTTTTGACATATATAACACAAAGGCAGCCAAGGGGATGTGTTAATGATCTGGAGAGGAAATGCAGAATTAAGCATAAGCCTTTAAAAAAAATAAGTGCTCTAAATAAAACAGAGGTATGATCCTGTCCGATAAGGAACAGTGAGCTGATTAACGGTGCCTGTGATTGAGGAGGGAAAGCAGCTGCCTAATTTTTATAAAACAACCCCTTACCCCCAAACTCAAGGAACAAAAAACATGCATTACACACATCCTTTCCTTTCTCTCAAAGCCAATTTGCAAGAGTATATCGCCAGTGCCTTACGTGATGATGAGCATATAAATTCCGATTTGTTATACTCAGGCACAGACTGGAGCATAAACAGAACCATATTAGGCAGGTAATATAGATATTAACATAGCCTTAAGCCAGCTTACAGAATTCAGACTTTTTTTGTATTTGACAGAACCCCTGAAAGCCAGAGCAGCCCCGATCTAGACAAAAACGGAACATTTTCCTCCTTTGCTGCAATGCCTTGGAGAGCCCACCAGCCTCGCACTGCACCGCTTCCTTCTCCCACCGTCCACCCATATCGATCTGTTGTTTCTTCTTCTGCGTGTAGACTGGGAGCTTTCAAGGCCAGAGATCTTTATGATCAGCATGGTACCTACAGCTCAACACGTGAGGCTCCGAGGCACAGCAGTGATACAAATAGCTATATCTACTATGGCGCTAATGGCCTGAGGATACTCATTTTAAATCCTTTCTTTAAATAAAGGGACCTTTTACAACATCCCATGCAATATAATACAGTGCTGCTTAACCTACATCTTAAAACATTTCCCAGAATATTTTACACCCTTAACTAATATGGTGAGTTAGGGAACAGGGCTGACTTTACTGTCTGGTGCAGCAGAAGCACAAGTTTTGTTTAAACTTGGGTTTTTACAGGGGAGTTCTCTTCTAAAAACAGATGCTGCTCTGTCTGAGAAGAGAGCAAGAAGGGAGTTGCAAGGTGACAAACTCCAGTGCCTGATCAAACTAAGCCATTTCCAATTTGTTTCAACACATCTCCAAAGCTGCAGCTTGTCAAAGTCACCTGAATAATCCTGGTATAATTCCAATCTATTTCTCTACCTAAAAAATTGAAAATCTTTAGCATGCAATTAATATCGTTGGCAGTGACACAGCACATCCATCTGCCCTCGTATGCCAGATAAGGTCTAATAACTAATATGCCCAATGGGCTCAAATAATTTAGAGCCCTTATTTGTTCTCAGAAATTACTCTTTCTGGCTAGAGGTTTCACCAGTTCCCCCATAAATTAAAAGTGTAAATGTAAAGGGAGGGAGAGAAGGTGAGTTAAAGAAGAGGCCTGAGGAGGAGAAATTCCATGCATGAGGGTGACAGTTATTAGGGCAGCTTCCCCTAAAGAGAAGGTGCTGTTGTGCAGTCATTTTGAGTATTAAATTTTGATAACTCTTTAATCACTGCAGTTTAATGAGATAGAGGCTGCAGGTAAAAGGAGAATCCATCATACGGGCTCCAGTGTCGTGCTATGAGCATTGGACATGGCACAGAAGGCTGCAGCTCAGAAAAAGGAGTTTGTTGCCATGCAAAAATGTTTGATTTCCTATCACCAAACACTAGACACTCAACAGAAGAAACCTCTTCTCTTACATGAGAAACCTCTTCTCTTACATGAGCAAGAGACATCCCTAGCTTCTCATGGAAAAATAAATAAAAAACAAAAAAATGCTGCAAAGAAAGTGCCCAGATTCCAACCTAAGCTTTTTTTAATTTTAAAATCAGTTATGAAAGATGATTTTAGAGAAGTGTTTGCTGCAAGTGTGAGTGCAGACTTTTGGTGGATCTGGTGCTTAGTTTTTAATTCTCAATAAAGTTTAGCTAGTAAAAATCCCAAACCCCAGCAATTTCAGTAACAAAAACCTCCTACCTCCCTACCACCTGGGAGGTTAGAGAGTTCTTGCATTTCACCCTACAAAATCTCCAAACATTTTCATTTGTAAACAAATTGTTTCATGTAATGTGGATGAGCTGAAAGTGAGGCGGATGAATAGCCAGAATTGGTAGATCCCATGATTCAATCTTAAAATTCAGGCATCGCATTGCTCCTACAGGTACACACGTTGTCCAGAAGTCTGAGGCAGGGAGGCCCAAAGGAAGGGAACAGAGAGATTTCTAGATTTTACATATTTTACATATTTTACATTTTGCAATAGCCCAAAGCACCAGCCCATTTCTAGTGCAAGCAGAGCACAAGCCTCCCTTTGCAGGAGGATATTGCTCATTTGCCTCTGCCCACACTGGAGCCCAGAAAGCACATTCTGGGCAGAAAACTTCCCATCAAGACAATATTGCAAGGACTGTAGCCTTTCGCCCATGCCAATTTGCTTCTCTGAGAGCATGGATTCAGATGCAATCTTTGGTATTGAGAAAGTGTGTTCTTTGGAGACCACAGCCACACGGCCAAAAGCCTTCGGCCACTTCCCATGCCCCTGCAGCCAGGGCCTCAACTCTTCATTTATTCTTTTGATGTTAGATTGTCCCAAGAATCATTTGCTCTGCTCCATGATACTGAAAAGGTACCATAAAATTTTAAAAACCTGAGTAATTGCCTTCTCCTTTGTGCTGCCACATAGGACTGTTAGCAGCCTGTCAACCATAAATCACAATATGATCGTGTCTCTCTGCCATGTAAGGAAATCATATAATGAAATTTAAGGTTTCACAATTTTCACTTTCTGATAATACCACCTAACCTCTTCTGTTATCAATAGCCTTTTGAAAGCAGGCATATATTTACAAGAATGATATTATGGTGGCTAAACCATAATTTCAAGACCATTGCTTTTGGAGTACCCACATGCAGGGAGAGAATCGGGATCCTCCATTACTTGCTACCTGTTTTTTCTGACCTGCCCATCAAAACTTCTCCAAAGCTACTACACAGCAACTCCCTTGTAACATCTCCTTCCAAAGTACTTCCACCTCTTGGCTCCAACAGTGATAGTTGGGATACCAGCTCAAGGGCTCCCACCCTATTCAGGAAAATGAAGGAATTAAACCTAGAATTTGTTTTTTGCCCATTTCTTTCAGGAATAGCCCAAAGGATTTCACATCTCACACAGTCTCTGACACTAAGGAGAAAAGTCATGATGAGCTTCATCCCATCTTTACCAAGCCTCACTGCAAAATTAAAAGTCTCAAAAAGAACAGGAAAAACAGAATATCCATTTCCTTTTATATTTAAAAAAGAAAATATATACCTGTCTAGGCTTTGACTGCACTTTTATTTCCTTTTTCCTCACAGTCTCTTCCTCCCTCTGACTCCTTTTACAGCCCCAGTATCATGCTTGGATACCGCTGGCTGAGTGAATACAATTCACTTTAGAAGTCATTAGAAGTGTAATTTTAACCATCTGACCTTCAGTCTTCCCTGGCTTGTAGCAAACCCACTGATTTCTCAGTGGCAACGCTTGTTCTTTTGTTTTATTTCAATCAGCCAAAAGAAAAACATTCCTTCACTTAAAGTCAAATTTCCAAAGTCACTCTTGAGTGCAGAAATGATCCTTTTTCTTCAGTCTTTTATCTATATCATTTCTCTTTCACCCCTCCTCATTGATACAACCAGACAAATTCAGCTTCTTTCCCTTTCTATGCAAAGCTTTGCAAACAACAGCTCTAAAACCAATTAGAAATCAGGGCTGTCATTTGCAATCCATTGACTGAAAAGGAAAAAAAAAAAAAAATGAAAAAGGAAGCAACCCCGCACGGCCACACTGTAATGGCTCCTATTTTAACACTGATGACTTCTTTCGGAGAGAGCCTGAAGTGCCATTTAGAATACATATGCTCGCTTGCCTTTATTTTGCGCAGAATTGGTTTTAAAATGGATGAAGCCTCTTGGGTTCTCGGGAAAGAGTGATTTGCTTTCTTTCCCCCTTCTCACAAATAGGAGGCAGTTCGGTGTTGTTCTTCTACAAAGTCCTGCCTAATAGCAGCAATCCTTCCCCAGCTTCTCCTCCTTTTATGTATTTCTCAAGATTATTGGTCTCCCACACAATCTTTCGCCTTCCTACCCCTGCACAAATTAGTTCCAGGCTTTCCAAAGCCTCTCCAGCTCCCCAGAGACTCAGAGAGAGGCAGGTAGTGAGACAGGGTACATCCCTACCCAACTTCCCACCACCGGGAATTAGGAGTGCTGCTAACAGGAGGGCTCTGCATAAATCCAGTGCCTGGATTCAAACTCATCTCTCACTTCCCCGTGGTTTGGTGCCCTCTCTGCATCTAACCTGAAACACTTTCCAAAGCACCTGTTTCAACGCCAGCAATAACCATTCCTGTGAGCTGGCCATCTCCCAAGGATGAGTACGATCCAAACCAGTCCTCCAGGGAAAAATAAGTCACCTGAAGTCAGACCCTTCATCCTGCAATATTTTTAGGGAAGATGAGTCCACCCATGGTTCAGTGGAGCATCTGAATGAGGTGATGCCATCTCCCTCCTATTGCTTGCTTGGAGATACCAGGATTTAAAGTTCCCAGCCTCGGCTTCTTATCAGGACTCTACATTTGCTGTTGATAGCATTTAGTAAAAGTTATTATTAAGTAACTTTTCACTTTTATCTCTTATCACTTTCCACTCCAGAAAACCTTATCACTCCTTTCACTAAGTATATGATAATTGGAGCTTTGCAATTACAGGTACACACACGGATTTAATGGACCAATTTGACAAGCAAAAAGAATTCTAGTTCCCTTATCTATTAGCGTTTTAATAGTGCTTCTTCCTAATTAGTCTGTAGTTATAGTTACCAAAGTAATTGTCAATGACTATAACCATAAATAAAGCAGATCTGTCGGAGCTGGCCTGATCTCGCAGTAGATCGGGACCTTCTCCAAGGAAGAAGGGAGGGCTGTAAAATATTATGGAAAATTGCAAACTCGGGACAGATTAACATATCAGTGGTCTTCTCCACTTATATGATATATCATATATATATATATATATATAGAGAGAGAGAGAGAGAGAGAGAGAGAGAGTATATATATTGTGGGTGTATTCATTTCTTAAATTTCCCACTTTTTCTTTTCATTCCTGTGAATCTGTGTATTTTAAGAAAGGGAAAACCTTGCAGTGAACACAAATTAAACAAAACCAAGAGAAAAAAAAAAACATAGGGGACAGCAACTTAACAGCACAGGTGTATGGTTAAGTCTCCTACGCAAAAACTCCCCCTAATATTCATTTTTAAAAACTGGAAACACTCAGGCAGCATTTCTGCTTCAGGGCAGGGAGCAGAACAGCCAAACTAGTTCAAACCCCAGTTTTCAGCTTTCTGGAAAGACTTTAGTTATCAGTTCACCGCCAAATTCACTAAGCGCATCTTCCTCAGAGCGGACCATGCCCCACATTAAGCAAATGATGGGGCACCTTGCACAGGTGGGGAAACGAAATTGGCACAACCACCGAAGCAACTTTTTTTGCCAGGGATGTAGAATCCAGATGCCAACAGCCACAGATTGATTTGACCAATAATTGTGATTCTGAGGCAGATAGATATGCTTATTTTCCCCTGTCCAAATGTCCCTCTTCCCTTGATCCACCTTCAGGCTCATTTCTGCAAAGCAAACGTTGCAAGAGGATTGCACTTCTCACCAATAAACCTTTCTCCTCTTTCTGCTCTTCATCCTTTGCAAATTAGACCATTCTAATCACGATCCTACTGAATACATTCAATTATACACAATTATTTGGATATTACTTCTGTGAATAACTTCCTAATGATTTCCATTACAAACGCTACAGGATGTACAGCTCGTGCTATAGCACAGATACTGAACTTTAACCAGACCACCACAAATTTCAGCATCTTTTGTCATCCAACTGGAGACCAGAAACAAAACTATCTCATTGAAAGTAATTTATCTTGGCTCACAAATGCATATTCTGTCTTCCTATACAGAATATACTGAAAATGACTATTGGAAAGCTCAACCTAAAACTTGTCATCAAACTTGTATTAACAAAGCTTTTATGCTTTGATACAGATTATCAAAAACGTTCCCATCCACCACTCCAGAAAATGGGAGAGTGATTTTTATCATTTTTCTCGCAGCACTTTCAGAAAATAAATGGCTATAACAGCTAAACAGAAGGCCATGCTAAAAAATACAGAAAATGTTAATTTTTTTTTTTTTCCTATTCAGTATTCTAAATCTTGAGAGATCTTCCAAACAACTTCTCTCAACCTCAGATAAAAATGCAAAGGAAAGCTTTCCAACCAGCTTCACACAAATACTCACAGGGAGGACTGCAAACCAAGTGCACCATTTCCCTGTGCAGCAGTTTACCGAGATTTACTTTATTCTTTCGGTATGAAGAACAAGGGCTTTTCAACAAATACAACACGCCAGTCCAGGTCTGTGATCCCATTTGGCTTCCTGTTAAGTTCTTATTTCCTTTATACCCATGCAAAACAGGGCATCCCCAGAACCTTGCCCCCTACTTTTCTGTAGCTGCTTTACCTCCTAGCTACCTTTGCTTCCACCAAAGGAATTTTCCTGCAAAACTGGAAAGCTGCAGACTCTGAAGCAAGCTTCACATTTGGAAACAAGTCCAGTGATTAGTAGCAACAGTCATATACTAATGATTTGTGCTGCACTGGTCAGAAGAGCCCGGTTTTGTCCTCATTTAGCTCAAGAAAGTTAAGGCAGATTGGAGCTTTAGAAACCCAGAACTTACATAAGCTCAAGCACAAGATATAGGCTTAGAACACACCGGATTAAACATGTAATGCATAAGCAATACATTCACAACAACCAAAATCTGTAATTCTCAAGGAAAAAAAAAATAAACAAACAAGCATTCTTCAACTCGAATGAAATTTTGCTTGGATAAGGCATGCGACATCATGCATGAAAGAGGATAATTAAGGTCTATGACAAACGTACACAGTGACCGAATTCCTAACTAAACATACAGTCACCCTTTTGTCCTCAGCTCTTCTGGGTCCTGACCTTCAACAGTAATGCAGGGGCACCCTAACTTCCCTTTCCTTTGCAATACGGTATCAGGTTCCTCCAATTCTCAGGAACCGTTCCCCAGGACAAGAGGGAAGGCTCTGACATCTCTAGGGAAGGCCAAGCCTCCCCTCATCTCCATTAGCCTCCAAAACTCACACCATTCAGCTTGAAAATGAAATAAATTCTTATTTCTAGTTGTTTAATTTATATTAAAAATTGCATTGCCACTCAGAAGAAAAAACAAACAAGCTTCTCCTATTTAAGTTAAAAAATGCTGAAGCATCCCTGTTCAAACAATTTCCCTCTTCACCTTCTCAAGCTCCCCAAAGTGTTGCTGCTAGTTTTTTTAAAATGTTTTCCCACTTTTGAAATTAACCGAGTCCCACCACTATGAGTTAATTTTGTTTATTTTTTCCTTGCTTCTTTTTAATCAGAACCCATACTGGTCTAAAACATGCTTAATGCAAACACACACAGATGAACACTGCTGCAGGAGGAAGGCTCTTCTCTACAGAGCCCTGCTCTGCCAAAGCCACAAAAGCAACAAGCAAATGCTAAGCCGGCGGTGCCAGCAAGTTTCTGCTGCTGGAATAGCCTGATGGAGGATACGCTATACAGTTCTTAACCTTGTTGTTTTTGTTCGTTGCATCCTGCTGTTTTTCCCCCCCTCTAATTTTCAGCATTCTGGTCCACATCAGTTGCCCCCTGACATCTATACAGCCAAAACACAAGCACGTGCACAAGAAGCTGCTCAAAATCAGCTCCCCAGCACAGTGCAGACAAGTTGCTTTATGTTGACATTTTCAAATGCAGCCAAGAAGAAATTAAGTGCTTGAAATGCTGAAACAGAACATCCCTACAAAAGAGGGTGATGAGGTTGGCTTCGTAAGGAGCCTCCTTACTTTCCAACTTTATAGATGCTTAAGAGACTTGAGCTCAGGATAGCATGAAGAGAATAAACACTTCTGTCAGCATTACATACGTACAATCTGCATTTCTGTATTGCTTACGGGCAGTTACAGGCTATACAGACACAAAAGATGGCCCATGCCAAGGATCTAACAAGTAAGAAAACAGATGAATTTAGACAGATAAGGGAACAGAAGTGGCAGCCAATGCTCTGTACATCAATAAGCAACGGTCTGTTCCAGCATCAGCAGTTAACCACTATCAGGTGCTTTTTGAAGGCCTGGTAGCAAAGTAGAACTCTTAAGGAGATATTTGAAAGAGTGCTGTGACGTGGCTTTGCATAGGAGCAAGGGAGGATTTTCCTAAGGATGCAGGAAATTGAGAGAGAAGCACAAATTTGTGCACTGCCAATATTTAACAGCTGGAACAGAGCCTGACATCTGAGCTGTTCAGAGGTTGGAGCCGACTGTTGATAGCTCGAGCCTTGAGCTATGGGTTAAGGCACAGAGAGGATATGAAGGACCTTAAAAGTAAAGCCAGGAGATTTGATTTGATGGGATAAAGGGGGAGGCAAAGGGGGAAAAAAGAGAAAGAGCAATGACATGGTCCAAGTGCTAGATAAGGAAAAGGATCTCTCCAAAAGACTGGGGACAAGTGTGAGCACAGCAGGGACGAATTAGTCAAGGGCAAAGGAAGGGATATTGCAGTACCTGAGATACGAGCCCTGCTGAGCATCAGCTGCATGGATGGCTAGGACAGGCTGTGCATTTGAGACATTACAGAAAAAAGAATCTGTGAGTTCAGGCTGAGTAACAGAATTCAGGGAAAAAAAGAAAAAATAACCATAACATTTCATTTTTGCAACTAGAACTACAAATTTTTCTTTAATAACCTACAGCTTGTTCCCCCCAGCTTGGCCATTAAGCCATAGTTAAATCTCTAACTGTGGCCTTGGGATGGAGCATGGTGCTCACATGAAAAAGATTTCTCAAACTTAGTTTTCCATTTCAGTCTGAAGAATTATGTATACAGCACAAGCGAGGCACAGCAAACTCAAGGGAAAGGAGACCATGAGAGCAAATAAAAATAGCATTTGCTGTCTGATGACTATTTCCTTACCGCATCACCAAGGAAGAAAGAAGCTGGTAGCTATGTTTTTGTTTGGCTCCAAAGCAAATTCCCATTTGGCAAAGAGGAAAACTCCTTCCTCAATGTTAAAGAGGCGGGAGGCAACACTCCTGCACAAAAAAAACCAGTGGTCCTCTCCCAGCTGCACAAGAAGCTTGACAGGGTGCTCAAACTTTTGGCAAAATAATGTTACAAGAAATTAGCTACTTACAGAAATCACCCCGTGTTGTGCTTGGAGTACTACTATGTTCCCTGCAGTCACTAATTCTTTCCCTGGTGAGAATAAAGACAGGGTTTGGGTCTTGTCTTTGCTGGAAGTGTCATAGTAGGTAATGTGGTTTATCCGCATGCAGCCATGTATAACAGATACATATGCTTAGAATAAAGAATAAAGACAGACTTTCTCCAATGACCGCCTCTCTGGGGACAGAGTTTCCACTGCCTTAACCCAGATCATCTTTGTCATGCAGGAGGCAGTTTCTGTAAAACAAAAACCTGACAAAACACAGACAAAGCACTCAAGGCCCTCTGTAGCAGTTGGCATCTCAGTGAAGCCAAGAAAACAAAACAAACAACAACAAAATCCACAATCAATATACAACACTTGGTATTAAACTCTGAATAATAATAGAAACACTGCTAACATTTCCAGGAATTTCAATATTTCTTTCCTCCCCTAAAAAAAAAATAATATAATTTGGCCCAGAATAAACATGCAACGTGCCAAAACACTTTTTGTAAGAATTTGAACCTAAAGGCACACCAAGTAATTATCAGAGGTGTTTTTCAAACATGGTAAAAGTTCAAACGGAATTTTTAAAGCTTGCTCAATACAGCAAGTTTAATTTTCTTCATGTCAGAGCTTCCTTTTGAAATGGATTTGCACTTTTCCTAAGAGCTAAAAATCAAACATATAAAATTTTATCTAAAACACTTTAAGTACTTCAAAGATAGCTTATTTAAAAGTTAAGAAATACCAATTTGAAATGAAAATTTATTTTAAAAGCAAACTATTGTATTATGAAAGCGCTGCAACAAAACATTGTCACTTCATTGAAATTCCTAATTTCTAAATGAAACTGTTGAAATCTCCCCATAAGTCTCTAATGGGNAAATTACATCATTAGAAAAAGCTGATAGAGATCAATTTTTATGAAGGTAAAGAATACTCCTTATAACTAGTCTGTGCTATTGGTAAGGTTAGCTTTTCTGAAAGCAAACACTCAGCTACAATTTATGGATCCAAAAGTGAAACGTTAATAAACTCCAGACCCTTTTCAGAGATCTTCTGTGCCCAAAATGCCTTTGTTGTGCTGATATATTTTGAAACTGGGGCCAGTCTAGTTCTAAGGAGGAAATAAGGTCTTCTGACAGCAAAGCCCAAGCAAGATTCCTTCTGCAACATCTAAAAGGTAGAAAGACACATCAAGGAGAAATTTGGCCTCCCACGTGTAACAAATATTGCCACCACCTTTAACTAACCAACAAATCCTTCACACCACCAGTGAAATCATTAGGGTTTTGTTATTGCTGTTAGGTTTGCTTAAAGAAAAAAAGAAAATGCATCTTCAGAGAACATGAAAGTCCTCAAAATGCAAAAGCGACCAGCTGCTCCTCAGGAAGACCTGTGTGAGCTTCCTCTACCCCCAATTTGCCAGAGTGACATTGAGCGTAAGAGAACATCCCTTTAAAAATAAAGTTTAAACGCTGTTGCTCAGCAGGTCTTCAGGTCAAATCCATGGTCTCGTTGCATCTATTTCAGTAGAAACAGTTGAACTAAGCTCCTCTGAAGCACTACTCATTGCAGCAGCAAGGCACAGATACTGCAGCCCTTGCTTAGCAAGGCCAACACCAGCTTTCCTGGAGCTGCCTCATCTCCAAAGGAGACGTGCAGCAGAAGCGGAGCTGAAAGAACATCTGCTACCTGCAAACCCCCCGCTAGAGAAGATACTGCGGATACTTGCAAACTAAAGAAGTTTTGTGGCTGGTTAGCTGGCCGGGATGAGAAGAGGAAGCAAGGTCAGCTCGCCACAGCCTTTCCACCTGCCTCCTCTTCAGCCTGACACCAGGGAAGCCCAAGGGACATAGGCTCTAAAGATTTAAATATCAAGGACAATATGGTCCTCACCTCAATCTTTCAAACAGGTCCCATGTGTGACTTCAGACTATTCTCAATATCAAAGCTGCAGCTTGCATCCCCTCTCCCCCTAGTGACCTTTTAAAATCAGTAGTATTTATATATATGTGTGTGTGTGTGTGTGTGTGTGTGCGCATGTATGTATATATATATAAATAAATAAATAAAACAACACAAACAGCACTGCAAAATGCAATTGTCACTTAACTGCCTATTGCTCAAGCAGATAACGGGAAGAAGCATTTGGGGAGGTGCCCCTTGTCTTTTACTGCACAAGTCCCGGGAAGCCTCATCAGCAAGATCTGGCATAAACACACGGTCCTGACCACTTGCAACAAAGCAGAGCCTCCCTGCCAGGTTTTGCATGCGGTGACCAGGCTGCCAAACACTCCTCGTGCAAGGAGAGGTTATTTTCTCTGTTGCTCTGTGCTGGCCAACATCAGCCTCCCACCTGCAGCCCTTCTGTGCCCCTTTGCATCTGCAAGGATGGTGGCAGCGCCAGCCTTTTGCAGGGAGGAAAGAAATGGTTTCTGCCAAGAAATGGTTTAGCTCTTTTTGTCATCTTCTGTCCTTTCCTCATGATTTATGATCCCAGATATGGTTCATGCTGTACACACACAGCTGCACCACTCTACTTGCCCAAAGTTCCCTTGAGCATGAAAGGAGGTTTGAGAAATGCATTAAAGTAAACTTGCAAAGTGCATGATGAGGTCTACGTACAATCACAAATAACCAGAGTTATTTCTGAAAGTGACTGATCTTTGTTTCCCCCCCCCCTTCTACTCATTGATCTGCAATTATTCTCAGGAAGCAAAGGCCTCACAGGAAGCCTCCACACGTTCCTTAGCACTCCCGAAGTTCAAAGAACAACTGGGAAAAAAAAATCCAAACACTTGTTGCCTTGAAATAAAGCAGGAAATGTAATTAAAGACTTCAATTACACTTGGCATTTCTGATTCTCATGCAGTAGGAGGCCACCTTGCCAAAACTGGCAGAGCAAGGCTCCCCAGAGAGAGGCTCTGAGCTACATTTGAGGCCTCTCTATTAATCATTTCATCATCATCAAAACAGCTCTATTTAAGCACCCTGTTTAATGATTAAATGTTACACATTAAGGGCTGAATATTCAAAGAGATCTGGTTCAGACTTTGTTGATGCCTGTGTGACTTTGTGTGCAGGTTTCCCCTCCATTTTTGCTGCGCTGGGGGCATGGAGTGGTTTGAATGCCTGCACGCTTGAATTTTAATGCTAAGATGAAGCCCTGGAGCAGACGGGATTTAGCCCCCATTCTGAAAACTGGAAAACTAATTAGTGCTTTATCTGTAGTTCAACAAAATAGTTCATGGAATTGTGAACTCGACTTCCACGTGCACAAAAATTATCATCTGCATGGTCAAACAGAGAACCTATTTTCAAGCTTCAGTTCAAGCAAATAGCAGCCAACTTTTGCATGATTACTGACACAAAACTACAATTTATATTTTCCTCTTTTTTGGGGTGGAGAAGTGGGTGATAATGCAAATATTTTACTAGAAAAAACACACTTAGGGTGTGCTCAAGGCACATTCACTTTCATACATGACGGAGACTGGACATTAAGGCTACAATCCCAGGATCCAAATCATTCTTAGAGCTCTTTCCTGAACCTTTTGAAGTCCTGTCCAGTTAATTCTTGAAAATCAGTATCTCTTGCTATAATCTAGGTCTACTTTTTAACTAGTTATTAATATTCCAACTAACTAATGGGGGCAAGGCACCTTGTTTTGCAAAGCTTTGCCTTGCAGCAAAGCTGGGTGCAGAGTTCTCATGTGCCCAGAACAGGCTCCTATGCTGGTGCTAATTAGTTTTTGACTAATGTCGCCCACACGGTGCAACATGATGTTTTCAGTGGTGATTTGTTCTGCTAGGGGACAGGCTGTGATTAGTAGGTATGGACAGTTTTTTACTAAAGGCACACCGCTAATGGGTCCTAGAGATATGCCTAAAGGAATCTAACAAAATGTGGGTGGACAGCACCAGTTCACAAGGCAGACACTATGTCATGACTCAAATATCAAAAAGCCACTATACACAGACATCTTTTCCTCTTATTTGTACTCTTTTTGGCTTTTAGCGGATCAGCATTTTTTAAACAAAATATCTGTAATTATTTTTTCCTGTATGGAAAAATGCAGTAATTTGAAGTGCTTACATTTTGGCATAAATATCAAGTCATGTGTTTGTGTGTGCATTTTAAAGAACAAGGTTATTTCATTTTCTTTTCTGCCTATCATTCCCCCACATAAGCATCTGCTGTTGCTAACAAATGAAGAGATGAGAAATGCAGCGTTCTTGGAGTTCTCCTTCCCCCAGAGCTGTAATGACAAGGAAATGCTGTCACAAAAGAGAGAAAACTAAACAGAACCAGGGTTTGATGGAATAGAAGTAATCATTATGAATGGTGTACAAAACTGTATGGAAATAGATCCTTCAAGACCAAAAATCCCAATTCTTCCAGGAGTCAGTGGGAGTTGTTAGTGGTCATGTTTATGCAGGGATGTCCAGGCAATAGCACAAGAAAGTTTATGAGCCCATGAGCAATCAGTAAAGAGCTATGTCTAATCTACACAGCACTATCCAAACACCACCATCCAAGCAGAAATCTCCAGGACCTTTAAGTATATAAACTGCTGGATTAGGTCTAAAATCTGTAATGGTCTGAGTTTACCAAGTCTACTTGTGCCATATTCTCGGCATACACTTAAGAACTGCATCTCTGCATCCAAAAAACAACAGACAAAACATAAACAAACAAAGGCAAAAGAGCAAACAAATCCTCAAAGCTTGAGGCCGAGAGCTTTACCCAGATATAACGGCTAAATCACTTAACTGGATGCTCAGGGAGCAAAATGAGAAAAATGTGTTATCTTATACTTTATTGGAAAGATATACTAAAGTTCAGGCAAAAATTAATCCCAAAGAGTCCATTAGCATTTATTTAGAACTGTTGCAGACTAAATTATCTCAATAGTACCTTTGGGTTTGATAGTCTATGGAAAGAGCAGCTCCTTAGATCTTAACTGACATCTGGTGGCAAGCTTGACATTCTCTGATAAACAAGACTGAAAATTCAAGTCAAGGACATCAAGAAAAAAAGAAATAATAAAAACATATAATTAAACTCCCTTTTACTATTAGAAGTGAAAAAACATTGTATTTTTCCATTTTCAGGTACTTTCATGTCTATATCAGGCACATTTCCAGTTACTAAAGCTTACTAATACTTCTAAGTGAGCATGGGCTATTATACATCAAAATATATACAGGATCAATTTAAGAGTAAATTTTTTAAACGTGAGATAACCAATTAATCTTTCCCCATCCATTTTTTCTCCAAATCTGGTCATTTATGTAAGCATTTTATATGACATAAAATGATAGCTACACATCCACAGCTGATGGATTGGCCATCTTCCCCTTTTTTTTTTTTTTGACGACTGCAACAGTATTACGGGGACGCAAATAGTCTGAAGCTACTTTTTCAAGGCTAGCACAATTTAAATATGCTTCAGTGTGTCAACCACCTGCCAAAACTTTAGCTGAATCAAGCAGTTCCAGATCATTGGAACTCTAATTATTATAAGCACAAGTGGCTCTTGGAGCAGCAGTAAGCTCTACATGACAGTGTTGGCAAGCACTCTGCAGTCAAATGAATTAAACTCCACTCGCTGATTCTGATTACTAGATCATTCACTATTTTCTGATCATTTAGTTTCACAGGAAATTAGTGTCAGTGCTGAATGTTTTCAGCATGATAGGAGTCTGGGGACTTTATTTTTTTGGTGTGTTTTTCTTAAATATACTCAAAGCATGCAAAGGCATAAGGCTTTCCTCCATTTATGCTTGTGGAGTAAAAACTGAGTCAATACATTTTAAGAAGCCATGTTCAGTCATAATGCAATAAGCAATTTTTTAATTACATATTCCTTGTCAATCACAAATGCGCTTTAGCTGAAACCTCCTTTGGTCATTTTGGTCCACACACCCTCCCATTTACACCCTTCACACTGTGCCACAGGGAAGCAACTTTAATGTAAACAGCCTTTTTTTTTTTTTTTTGGCGCCTTTGTTCCCATCAAGTCTTTGTTCTAAAGAGGGATTTTCAGGCCACAGAAATATGCTGGGTCACTGTTTATCTTGCCCGCTAAACAAGAGGCAATTCTTGGCACATGAACAGGATGTAAGAGCTTTCCAAGGATTCCAGGGTAAGGATGACTTAGAGTTGTTATTATCAAGACACTTTCAATACGTCTTTTAAATTTAATTTGAGATGGCATTGAAAATTATATGTATTTTACCTAAATTTTTGAATGATTTTTTTTTTTAACCTGAGATGTTATTAGAGACTTGTGTTCAGATTTTTAGCTGATGTCTCAAAAACCATAACATCACTTAGCAAGAATCACTATGAAGCCTACAAGTCTTTGTATAATGGAAAATAAATAGCATATCAAGCTCAGGATAAAGTGCACAACAAAACTAGACTGTCGTCTTCAGCTGCAATCAGCCAGTCCAGACTAATCCAGAAATTTAAACATTAAGTACTTCTCCGGCCTGTGCTTATTCTAGCAGGTAAAGAACTTTGCTCAAACTGCAAAACCAGTTTAAGTAGTTTCTCGCTTCAGGCATCTAATCTTCAGTTTAGAGCAGAAAGGTGTTACAGAACAGACAATAAAATTACAAATATTTTCCTCTCTGTCACAGCATGATTCAATAACCAGCATGCCCCAGGAGCCTCCTAAACCCCCTGCAACCTGCAGTAACAAGGGCTAAGATTCTGCATCCAGCCTTACAGGAAAAGGAGGGCAACTGTTTATAATGCATGTGCAGAAGAGACACAGCCAAAAAGCAAATGTGTAGCAGAGTTCGGTAACTACCACCTTGCTTCTTCCATCACACCTTAAGCAAGGAACAGGCATTCATGCCAACTAGGTGAGCATATTTGCAGCTTACAGAGTATATGACAACCTCCGAATTATTTGCTTACATTCTAGCTTCTTTTCCTTTCCTATATATATATATATATATATGTATATACACACAGGTATTTCTTTGTATATTATATAAACACAATCCAAACTCCATGCCAAGGATCCAACGGCAGGGAAACTACACATGCTGAAATTGCACAAAACCCCTTTATCTTACTGTATCAGGACCCTTTGGGAAGCTGAGGTCTCTTAGTGCACACTTGAAAATAATTTATAAGCCACAAGGGCCACTGCACACTAAAGGGCGTAACAAAAAAGTCAGACAGTGAAAAGAAATGGTGCTTCTACTTTAAGGCATAGCATCCAAAAGCCACCCAGGATGCTGTTTTGAGTTTGGATGATGTAGAACTGCTTTTCAAGAGGTACTTATGGTGCCTTTGGTTATGGTACTATGATGCCACAGAGCATCACGCTGACAAATCCCCAGGGAATATCAGCAGGAACTTGCCAGAGATGGTCCAAGCTATAGCTTTAGTTTTGCTTGCTCAGGAGAAAACAGCACAGATGCAAGCAAGACTGAGGTTACTTTCTTTGGGCTGCCAGAACCTGTCCAAAAGCCACACCACTATGAAACGGCTTTTCTTGCTTAGCGGGCTAGGAAAGATAGATGTGCTTCCTAGGCAATCACTTCTGACCGCAGTATAGACACTGCTTGAGTCATCCCCAAGCGTTCCTCAAACAGCTCGGAAGTAGGACAACACTGAGAAAAATAAATAAATAAAATCTCAACTAGTTTGGAAGCAGGGACGTTGGCATGAACCACATTTCATCTGCACGAACCTGCTTTATTCATGCATCTTTCATTCTGTGCTCAGCGTCTCCTGCGACAAACTAGGCTGACATCCATCTGGTGCGAGATAGCGGGGTACAGTTTCACTCTGCTGTAATAAAGTTCCAGAGCGCTAATCCCCCAGGAATGCAGCAATTATCTGCTCCCAGACAGGTGCTAAATGCTGCCTTCCAAGGAGATTATCCTGTCCTCTCCCGCTCGCTTTTGCCCTCGCTGTACAAAGGACGATGGTAAACAGACGACACCACTATCTCCATGGGTAAAGAAGAGTCATCAGCTCCTGATGCCATGACAGGGACCGAGTAAAGTAAATGAAGAGCCAGCTTCATACTACTGCTCTCTCCCACCTTTCTTTAAAGTAGCAAGATGAAAAGACATGCTTTTCCACAGAAAGCTTTGAATTTTTTTTTTTGAGCTTTGCTATTTTATTCTTCATCCTTTATTTCACCTCCTGTCAAAATGGAAAAGGGGAATAGCATAAAGAATAAAAACCCCTGAAACCCAAAAAAGATGCGGGCAAATAACTTGTTTTTGTTTTCCTGCGATGGAAATACAGACATACAGGGGAAGACCCTCTTTCTATTAGCAGAGAATGACAGATGCTTTGAAAAAAAATGGATAAGAAGATAAGGAGGCAGTACATCCTTCCACCAAAATCAGAGCCATTTCAAACTAATATTTTAAACATGGAAGTCGGTTTTCTCCCCACTCCATTTTCCCAGAAAAGTTCTGCAGAATGAAGTGTCCATCTTTGCCCAGCCTTATCTTTTATGCAACGCCTTTGCTCTCATACAACACGGTGCTCCCCAGCCGTCCATCAAACCAGGAGCTGGAAAAGTCTTCCCCTCCAAAAAGCCATCCGAACCATCAGGCTCAAGCTCGGAGCGTTCTTAGCAATGCCTGCTGCTGGAGAGGGCTTGGAGATGCTCTCCCCACTCCTCCCCATCCGCCAACCTGAAACCCCTCTACAGTGGTTTGCAGAGAGGAGCCCCGAAAACAAGCAAAGAGCCCAAATCTCAGCTTCAACAGCGCCCGCCCTGTGTCCTGCTTTGGGCTTGTCCCTGGGGCCCTGGCGCTTTAGCACTGCACTTCTGCAATTTTAAAACAAAGCGTTCGCTCGCATGCTGCTCTGCATTATCTGGACCACAATATACCCGCAATAGCCCACATTATGATTGTTATTGAATTCACACATAACTTGGCTATTGTTTTAGGCAAAGGTGACACCCTGTCAGGTAGAGAGCTTGCATAGAGAAAGATCAAGAGTAAAACTAAATGAAAAAACAGGCTTGATTAGGAGTCATATGTTCTTCAGCTGCTAAAATAGCCAAAATATCTTATTAGCCGTCAAATTATTTTTGAAGAAAGATAGCCCGCACATGAGGAAATACTGGCCTTTTTCTCCAGATCTATTTTGTTCAAGACTGTAATCTATGGGAAAAGATGTCAAACCATGCAATCAGCAAGGCAGAGAGTTTCAATGCAAGTGCCTTTACTATTATTAAGGACAGGGCTGATAATTCTTTCTGATTATTTCTAGGAATATTTTTTTCATTTTGATAATCCAATTTGCATTGTGAGACACAAAAAGTTCTACTATTCCAGAGTAAAAAGCAGAAATAAGATATTAAAATACTAACTAGAGAAACATTCAAATTAAAAGAACACACACTACTTGTATCCATCTCTACCACCCTTAAGGCAGATATGAGAAAAATATATATCAAAAAAGGAACAAATGAAGGTGAGTAGAAAAAAATCAAAATTAATCTCAAGTTACTAGATTGATGGGCAGCTTCTGTCTCAGCTTGTGTATTCTGCACAGTGCCAAAAAGACAGAGAGCAGCAGCACTTCCTACCAGTTCTATCAACGCGAATCTCTTGTGATCAGATCTCCCAACAGAGCAGCTATTAGTCAACCTCTAGTATCCAAGGGTGATAAAGGAAAAGAACTTCAAGCAGGTGTTAGAAAAGAATCCTTAAAATTAAAAAGGATACATGAGGAAGGAGATGGCAAATAAATATTTGAATGCTGCCACACAACAACCTCTCACCGGAGTGAGGGAAGAATGAGTATCAAGGCACAGGCTGTCTTGTTTCTTTGTATGGAGTAAAATGGGGTAGGACACAATCATCTATGGCAGGGAGTAGTAGTCACCCACTCTGTGATTTCTTTCTAAGGAAGCAGCTGCATAATCACAGCCAACATCTTCTGCAGATCTTGTCCCTTTCCACAGCCCGTACTCAGCTAGTCCGGTTACAGGCTGCAGGTGAGCAAAATGCAATATAAGATGGCCAGAAGCCCAAGATACCTGCAGAAGCCAACATTATCATGATGCAAATCATTTGCTCATTTGATGTCTACGAAATATGTAAAATGAGTGCATTAATATAGCTAAATATAACTGCATACAAATATGATATCTTCTTTTCTACTAACTTCGCATCACAGTTTCCTTACAACCTCTTCCAGCATTTATCTGTAATTTATATGCTTTCCCAACCATGTCTCCCTTGCAGATGTGCACTCACTCCAACGTAGGTGTTTACTCCTTCTTGACCAGCACCTACACTCAAATTTGTTGTGGCTGCTTTTCCTGGCAATATTTCTTACTGCTGGAAGGATTCCTCACAGAAAAGTCCCACTCATCTGTGCTTTGCCACCTGGCGATAGGTATCATAATTTTATGGCCCTTTTCTAATCAAGGGTTTTCCTCCTTTTTCTGAAGCCAGCAAGTTCTCGTAAAATTAAAATGCCTTTCTTGCACTGAAAATGGAGGATTGAATTATCACAAGTTTTCCCCCCTGCTGCCTAGCCCTTCTGTCACTGTACTAGAATAAATTGATGTCCGTGAGCACAACAACATTAAAAAGAATGCTGAAATATTCCCTTTTTACCTGTAGGTTTCATCTTTTACTGATCTGGATTAAATAAGTGACAGTTATCACGAGCAAAAGCTGAGCATATAGTGTGAGGACTGAGGAAAGGACTAGAGCAAGAGAGAATAGCTCGTCTTCAAGGGTGTGCTGTGGTTGCACAGGGCATCACCGTGATGTCTATTCACAATAAGTTCTTGACTTGGTACATGGGATCTGAAGAGCACCTGAACTTTTTATCCAAGTGACCCTGACCGGTCAACGCAATGAGACTTGGAAAATATTCTTGTTTAAAGAAACAGAAGACTAAGGAAAGGAATAATTACCAAAATGAGATCTTATTCACAGTAAAACTATAGAGAACTGCAATTCCTGTTTTCTAAAAATTCAGGTGACTACAAAGATGATTCAGCATATTGTGTCCTATAAAAGATGAAGGAAGTTAAAAACAGTGGAAGTTGAACATTATGCAGTATTGATACTCTCACAAAAACACATTATTTGAGCCCGTTAGACCTTCAGAAACACCTCAGCTTTAGCAGCATCTTGTTTTTCAAAGTTCTCCTTACAAGCATAGAAACCTAAGAGCATTTCCCCATCAACAACATGAATATAGCTCCACGTCACTGTGCACTAACATCAGCACACATTTACTTTTATCATGAATAGATTGCCATTCACATCTTAAATAAACATCGTGCTCAAGGTTAACTGCTGGTCTCCTCTGAAGAGATGCAGCCTGGCAGACATTTGGGAGGCAACAAACTATTCATGGTTAGTCTTTTTCTGAAAGAGAACTTGATTTTTAAGCAATATCAGTGAAATACTATTGCACAAAAACAGTACCAACTTTTCCTGCAAACTGAAATGTGCAAAATTTTGTTATCAAAAGTAGCCTAAAGCCTGTGTTAAAGAGAAAAAAGGCCCTAGGTCTTTGATCACAGCTATCCTCTCCCCCCCACACACTTTCAGCATCATTCTAATAATAATGGGTGATACAATTAAAATGTTTTGAGGAAAACCAGTCCATGCAGGGGAAAACAACATTAAAAAAAAAGAAATAGAAAAAAAAAACACTAAAAATGTCTCTGTCCAAAGCAGAGCCACACAACAATTTCAGGAAGTTTTTTTTTGGATTCTGCAAGCACAGACTCCTCTGTAAGATGAGAAACCTATAAAAATAAGGCATTAAGTTGAAGTAGTGACTTATCTAAGGATGGGCAGAAGGAACAGGATGCTTTACACGTGTGCCCTCTGCTCTGCACACTAAAGAGGAGTTTTCAAGTCCCTCTAACAGAAGTTTGTACTCTAACATTGGTATTCACATTAAAGACTTCAAACGTCTATGACAAGCACTTTTCAAGAATCCAATGCTGTGGATTAAAATCCTGCTTCACCAGAAGGAGAGTTTGCATCTGTCCTCAGCTGATCAAGGATTGCGTGCTATTTGCTTACAATAGAGAAATCCTTCTGTAAAAGTCACAGAATTTGTCAGACCTTTAGAGATTTTAACAACCTGGATTAAAATATCTTTGGAGTGCAGGTGAAGAATTAATTTTACTGCAACTGATTTTAATGGATGAGTTTAATTAAGATCATGCCAGCAGTTCTGTGACCTTTGAATCAGCAACCAGCATCAGCCATTTAGCTCTAAGTGATTTGGGAACAAGCAACTATCCAGAATGACCACAGGCCAATTAGGACACTCAGTATTTGACAGATGTGAACAAAATTGTACAGGAAGTCCCATTATGTGAACTATAGAAAAATGACTGGATCATTCAATATATAGTAACATACATTAAATATAGGTACTAAAATCTGCTGAGAACAAAAATATATATATATATATGTAGGTACTACGCTCTCTCCAGTAATTCTTTAATACTAGTACATTTAACGGGAAACAGGTAGTAAAGTAGTCTGAAACAGGATACGAAAAAACCTTCATATATTCCCAGATGTCATTTTAACAACAGCTGATATATTACAATTGTATGCACTTTTTAACTGCAAGTAAAATAGCCATTACACTTGTAACATTTTATGTGCAATGTTATTGGAGAGAAAATGGCTTTGACAATATATATTTGAAAAATTGTTGCTCCTATTCACAATTCATGAACACAGTCCTTCTGCAATATATCAAATCTATAGCCAGGCTTCCATCATATTACCTTTTAGGCACCAGTTAAATGGATACTCTGTGGTTTATAGAACAGAAAGAAAAAAAAAAAAATCCTACCAAAAAAAAGATACTTTGTCTGAGGGTAAAAAAGTGGATTTCATTTAAATTTTCTTAAATTTTTTCTTTTTCTTAAAGCTCTGAGATCTAGGGATAGTACAACTAGTCCAGACACAGCTGTCACTAGTAAAGGCCCTGAATTCAGAAAATGTGAATGCCCTAACTGTAAACAGTGAAAAAACACAAGAGCATCTGATTTCCATTTTGTTCAGCTGTTACTACTCTTTGCCTGGCCCAAAACACAGAACAATTCACAAGTCTTTAACAGAGAATAAGCATGGAATACAAGCCCCCAAACATATGGGCTATGGTAATGCAATTAACTTAAAATCCAAGGAACACTTCTGCAAAAATAATATAAAAAATGAATGTGAAAAGGGGATTTAACATATTGTTAAATATTCCTAGGTTCTTCAAGTCATTGCAGACAGAGCTTGGGGTGTAACCACTATTAAAGAGGATATCCAAAGTGCCCTCTGCCCACAAAACAGGAGTAAGAGTCCACACCGGGGCAAACAAGGAGCCAAAGGATGATCCCAGCTTGACTCCTACTCACATACTCACTGCACCAGTGACACTGCTGGCAATACAGAGCGAGGTAACTGTTGAGACAAGCAGAATTTAAAAATATCTTCCCCTTTTACTCCAAGTGCCATTTTGCTATTTGACAGCATGGTTTGTGTCATTGAGCTTCTACATTAAAATTCCCTGGTTTTCCGCCTGACTACACATAGTTAAGCAGGGATTTTTATGCTAGACATTAAAAATAAGAACGCATTATCTCAGCCATTTGCCCATTAAAGTAACTGCATTATCTCCTTACTGTGATATTGTATCTCTAGCTCAAGAATGCATCGTGAACCTGGAGACCGCCAGCATCTACCCAAAACATTACTTATTGAATCAGCTCAGAAAAATGCTCTTACATATGCATATTGTACATGTGCATTTGTGTACGTCAGATGCACATATATATTCACACATGCACTTACACGTACAGGATATGAAAGGCATGTTTTCCATTTTTATCAGTATTTTATGTATGCATACTAGTAAACATAACAGCAGAAATAACCTATAAGTGTCAGCACATCACAGAAAGGACTGAGCTAGAGCATTTGCATGGAGATGCCAGCCTGAACACCCAAGGAAAGGGATATTCAGATCTGTGACCTTGGTTTAATTCATTTCTGCAGCATTGATTGCAGCCACACACACAAAGCCCCCGGTGCTCCCCCAGACATACGCAAAGGCATAACTTTGCTGCACACAAAACCACCTTATTCAATTCCGGTGGTCATGATATAGGTGTTCATGATAATGGCACTGCCAGAGCAGGTAGAAAGGGGCTTTAATTTAACTGAAATTCAAACAGACAGATTTACGCATGCCATTACCTCTAACTACACACAAGGAAGAGAGCATATTTACTCAGACACACAGCATCTCCACTAGCACTTGTTGTTCCACTTTCAAAAGAAAACAAAATAAAATCTAGCTAGCCTAAATCAAGGGAGGTAGTGGCAGTAACTCTTAAAAACAACAGGAAAGAAGTTTCAAAATATGTGCGCCATAAATAAAATATACAAGGGGAAGCTGCAAGTGCAGTATTGATCCCACTCGTAAGTTGAGATGTAGAGAACTGCAGAGTTGGCACTCATAGTCTTCTGAATTGACAATAAATCCCTGGTTTGCCAGTACCCAAGTTACTATTCTGCACATCTCCAGTTGCAGGAAAGTCATTAATTAGGCCAACTTCCTTACACAAGGGGTAAAGGCAGAATTATCCCACACTGCTCCATGGGACCTTCTGCAAAATGAGAGTAAAAATCGTCTCCCAGTAAACACAACCTGGTCATTTAAAAGAGAGCCCAAGAAAGAAAAGTAGAATGGATCCTCTAAAATATGTCATAGGCTATGTTGCTGATAGAGAAAAAAAAAAAAAAAATGAATGCTGCAAAGATAGTCAAAGTATTTGAAATGTCCAGTAAACTTAAGCTAGCTCTCCACAGTAGTCAGGAAGAGTTATTCAAATGTTGCACCCAGAAAACTGAGATGCAGGTATTTTATCGGGTATTTTCTAGTATACTTTCATACAAAGAGATTTCAAGAAAATCTGCCTTGTGGTTCAGTTGAGAGAGGGAGGCTAACAATAAATGTTACAGAAGTTACAGCAAATAACAGCCCGACTGATGCATGCACTGGGTAGTGACACGATGCCAACTTTTCAGGAAAGCATTTTTCTCAATTTCCACACAGAAATATTTATTGTGTCATCACTAAACAGCCGAAAAGTCATTTTTACGTAAGTCCATTGTGCATACATCATTTGACAGGGTTCATTGAAACCATTATTAGATCTAGAGGGTGCTCACTTGTAGCTCTGGCCGCGTTGGGCAATTCTAAATGTCTATTTCCACACTTTCAAAGTGATAGAAGCACTTTATAAATGCACACAATATAAAGCAATGTTTTGCATTTTTTTCAGGGCAGAACTTTAAAAATACACACGTACACATTTCATTCTTGACATGTTCCTGATGCCCCAACAAAATACCTACAAACAAGTAGGCAGATGAAAGGACCTAAACTGGCAAGAAAACAGACATGCAGAAGAGATTATGACTTAAGACTGCTAGATTTGCTTTGTAAATTCTAGCAAAACTGACACTTCCCACATTAACTTTTATTTCCATTCTGTCAAAATTTCCACCGAGCCCCACTGATACATCACCTTTCCCTCATGATTGAGAGGGAGAGAGCTCTTCAAAGATAGTCACCACCAAACTGAATTTGTTTCTTTCTAATCAGACATTACACACAACCATAGTACAAGTCAAAGTTACATGAAAACACAACCCCTACTATTTTCTGATAGGATATAATATTGCAGGGAAAGAAGTATTCACTTTGTTGCAGGTAAATTATCTTCAGATTGGATGCAAACATTACCAGAAATCTGACAGACCCAAAAAGTACATCGGCTTGTCTTGATCCAACCCTGATGTTCTTTCACAGAAAGTTCAGATCTGCTTTAGCCCAAGCCCTAGTGAAAATGAATTATCCATCACACTGATGCTCGATACACTTTGTTACCAGATATGTATTTTTACTGGACAGAACTTTTGTATATACCACGATTAAATTTAACAGCCCACTGATAAGTTGCTTTTGCTCGCAAACCTTTTACTAAATTCCCCTTGATCTTGAGTGCAAGAATCATTTGACATTACAGCTGCTCTTTTATTGCAGTCACCGGGTAATTGTCTCAAAGGCTACTCTAGGCTTAAGGTCAAAGCACCCTAGATTACTCTAAAAAAATATTAAATTTACATTTAAAACTTTGATTTTATTCATAGAAGACCTTGAACTTTAAAAGGACTGGCAGAAAATCAGAATCAGAATCACGATAATTCTTTCTCAAACCAACAACCTTGCCCAGCCCTTCAGAAAAGGCAACAAAGATTAACAATTTAAATATGCCTGAGGATGTTCTTCTCCATATCTGTATGTCTTGATGTTTTTTCCAACCCTCTCTCCATAACTTTTTCCTCTCTATTAGGGCAGAATCATATTTTAAATGCATTTCTCCAAGGCCTCAAGCCATTCTTTAGAAAGATATGAGGAAAGGGCATGGGGAAGGAGGTGAAATCTCATACCATCAAGTGCCAAAATGCAGAGGAGCAGAACTAGGAGCAGGTAACATTCCAGAGAAGCTCCTTTATGGAAGCTCAAAAGCAGTCCAACAAAATATGTTATACTACATTCATAAATGTAATGGAGGTTTGAAGAGGTTATTCTATGGCTGCATAATAGGCTGGATGGGTTAAGCTGAAAATATTCTATGGTCTGTCTTACAATTCTAATGGGCCAGAAGACCCTAAAACTGTTAAGCCTACCTATTCTCTTCAACACACTGCCAAAGAATATCATTGGAATAATACAGAGCCACTGAAACCACTGTAATTCTTTTGTCAACTTCAACGACCACACATAAGGCCTCCTGTGATAAATGTACAGAAGAAATAGGGTATGTGCTTTTTCCAAGATATCTCAGAGACCTCATGGCTAAGGCACAAAATGGTAGTCACAAATCAGCTGTGCCAAAATAAATGGCTGTCTGGGCGGTTTGTAGCAAGCACAATATACAATATGGGGCTAGGGAGGTTGATCTAAAAATATTTTAAAGGAACTGAAAAAAGCTTAAAGATCAGAGACCCCCAAAATAAGTTATATATAAATGAGTTATTTACTGAAGAACAGCTCACCCAAAAGTTTGTGTTCTTGCTCAAAGTCAATAACTGAGTTCACCTACAGAGCACAGTGGTCACCTTTAGCACCTGCATTAGTTTTCGCGCAAAGACCTGTCTCCATAGGACACAGCGCAAACAGGAATGTCACCCAGGCTGAGCTATGGCAAATCGAGATGAAAAGCTGCCCAACAGCAGAGGCCTCTTAATAGAGAGATTGTTTTGCTGCTTCGGGCAAAACCAATAGCGAAGCGATGCAAAAGCCTCTGCTTACTGCGGACATTACAATGCAGCACAAGGAGAGATTCCTAATAACACAATCCAGGCCCATACAGGGCTCTCCATGGCAAAAGCAGCAATTTCATCCTGAAAGAGTGTGGTCAGTGGAGACACTGGCCCTACTGGAAAGCTTTGGACTAGCCAACACGTCCGACACTGGCTTCAGATCCTCCCTTAGGCACAGAATCGCCTTGTGAACCACACTGCAACAACCGCCTCTGAACAAAGCAACAATCAAGAGAAAAACAAATATATATATATATATATATACACACACAGGTATATCTATATCTCAGCTCTGGACTAAATCCCCACCTGCCTGATTAATCATTGCACAGGCTTCTATTTGTGCTTTAACATTAAGGAGAACTACTTCTAAATCAAAAATAAGGACTTTATTCCATTTTTCCCTGAAGTATTCAATTATAAAAAAAAAAAAACAAAAAACAAACAAAAACCACATCCACACACAACAGCCTAATTCAGCATACTCCAAAGACCTGAGAACATCTACAGCTTCACTGAAACCATGGAGGTGGATCCCTAAGTGGTATAAAAGTTTAATTATTTCAGTAACTGGGAAATTAAAAGAATAAAATCTCTACAGGGAAAAAAAGCAGAAAGAAAAAAAAAGAGAAAAAAAAAAAAAAAAACACTTGTAGGTGGATACAGAGAATAATTCTATGAGAAGCTCCAGATCTCCCATGTTTCCAAGGAAAAAGTGAAGCTTCACTTTCTAGTAGCTGTTGAGGCATGCCAAAATATATAAGTGCTAATGGAAAATAAATACAGATTATCCTGCTACAGACCATTATTGGAACAATGAGATGTCATTAATATATGGAAAAAAAAAGTGCAAGATGCTCACATGGTTTGAGAATGATTGACATGCACAGGAAAAATACCTATATATTATTTATTCAGTTCATTAAGTTGTTTAGCAAAATTTTAAACCTTTAATCCAAATATTCAGTCTCTAGCTCACAAATAAACCATAAATAACTTTATCTTTTGTATGCCTAGGAAAAAGCCTTCAGAAAAAGATGAGAGAAACAAGGGGAAAAAAAAAAAAATTACAGGCAGTAAAAGGTCTAACAGGTATTTTGCTTATTGCTCCCAGCTTTAGCTTCCTGCTTCTGCTGACCAATATATACCTGGCAAAATGTAAAGCTTATAAGTTAGCATCTATCTTACCTTTAAGAGGCCTTATTGTATTTGGTGGATAGCTAGGTTAAAAAAAAAAAAAAAAAAATCCAAAACAGCTATTAGTCCTTCTTGCAGAACATCCACCAGCCAAATACAGAAACTCTGAGTCTAAGAACAGTACAGAACATTCAAAAGGGGGAAAAAAAAAAAAAAAAAAAAACAGAAAGAAAAATAAATACTTTTTGAAAAGAATTATCCATAGGGCATTCCTCTCAGCTTATAGTTCCTTCATCCTGCTGCAACATATATAACCTTACATCCCACCTGCAGCCCATGAGTCACACCAAAAGCATTACCATGCAGAAGATACCAATAGATTTCACCTGGCAACTCCACATGTTTTTGTTAGGGGAAAGTATTTTTTTAACTGAGCTTGATTAGGGTTTAGAAAGCACTAGCACCTATGGACTGGGGTCACTTGTGAAAATACAGGAAACATGAACCAGCTAAGTTGTTGCATCTAGGTAGTAATTCATGCAGAAAAAAGAATATTTTACATAAAATAATGCTTTTATTCTCCTCAGGGGAGGTCTAAATTTGTTTTCTATATACATACAAAATAGCTAAATGCAAAACATTTATGAATAAAAGTATCCTGATGGACTTATAAAAGAAAGCAGAAGCTTAAGAACGCTGTTAGAGTGTAACTAGCACCGATAAGAAGCAAGGGAGGAAACTAGCTATACAAGAAACATGCATTCATTAAATTAGCATTCTCCTTTTTCATAAATGCAAAACTTGGCAGCTTTGCATCATTAAGTTATACTTTTGTGAACATACCCGTGAGTTCTGATGTGTTGACTCAACACACTTGAGACCTTGCTTGAAGATCTTGCTGTGCTTTAGAGACTACAGTTGAGATGCAGGATAGAATATTTCCCCACGCTTACAGCAAGAAATGATCCTAGTGTGAGTTTTAAGTCTGTCTCCAGAGAAAAGTGCTTTTTCTCTATCCCAGATACTGCTTAAATTAAAGGAACCGTCTCGGCGCACCTCACTAGGTTCCAGCTGGTGTAACTCAGCACAGCTGCTTCCATTTCAGCGTAATGACTGCAGCTTCCCTTCACCTGAGCTCTTGCTTAGGATCTGCAGCTGATGGATCCATTTAATCTGGTTGGGGGACAGGGACTTCAGGGAAGAAATGGCCTGAAAACTGCTTTAAAAGTCTGTATCTGAAGAAATTTTTTTAAGAACCCTGTTCTGTTACTAAATCTACTGGGACCTAAAATGAATGAACTGATAAGAAGACTTAGAGGAAAGTGTAATTTAGCTACAGTAAATATTCATTGCTAGAAACATCATCTGCCTTTGCACTAGATTTTGTCCTTTAATGCAAACGGGGCCAACAGAAATGCCCAAGAGTTAATGGGCAGAAGGACAAACCAGAAGCTTCTAATGGGACAGTGTTTCCCAATGGTCACTGACGTTTAAATTGGTTTAAAACCCTAAACCACCACCTGAGCCATCCCCACTACAAGGTAAAACATGTTGATTTAAGCCAGTTCTGGCACAGGAAATCCTATTACGGGAGGCTTTTCAATTTGCAGAGTCCTACAGTAAATCAGTGACAATTAAACCACAAAGCTTCATATACAGAATATCAACTCTGTGTCCTGGACTTAGTGACCTGTAGGAAATGTGGAAACATAACTGTTTCTGCAGAGTTACTGCAGTGAAAGCTGGGCTTTAAACAGCAGACTGATTTAATAGCATTGGGCCAGGCTGCAAGAGCAGACTCTTTTGAGCAAGGTTTCAAGGATCAGACTGCAGAGGGTATGTAATGCAGAAGAAGTAGCCTAAGAAATCTTTCCAGCACCTGTATCCAAAGCAAAGTGGGTACAGAATGATCTTGCACTGTTTTTTTGACATTTGATTGGGCTGCAGAAGAGCCAGGGCAGCAGTCAGGCTCAAAACTTTCTGCACTTTCCCCAACAACAGAGCAACCAGATGGTTTTTCTCCTGCAGGAATCACCCTTGTGCTTCAGGAAAGCAGCTTCTCAGGAGGAGTTTAGCATGTTTTGAAGACAGATTTCTTTTCCACTTTTATTTTTCTTCCATCTCTCTTGGAGGATGGTGCAAGAAGCATTTAAGTAAATAACTAAAGCATGATAGGGGCTGGAACGAGTGACATTTCTGGCTTCTCTTTGCAGGCATCTGTCAAGGCTCAGGTTGCAGAGAATTAGAAAGCTTGAAGTAATAGTGGTTCTGTGTCCCTGTAAGACAGAACTCCTCGCTGTGACTGGCTCACTGTCAGTTTATAACCTGGAGCACAAAGTCTTTTAAATCCTCTGTAATTTTTCAACTTCGAGGGACTGGGGGAATCTTATCATTGAGGAAATAATATTGTTAAGATCCCTTTCTTGCAAGTGTTCCAGTCTTCATTTCAAATCCATGAGCTCATTGTGCTGGCTGGATTTGTCTAACGTTTTAACATTTCAAAAGGTGAGAAATAGGAGCTGTCAAGGTTGTGTGCTGCCAGCACTAGGCATCTCAGTCACCTGGGCGGCAGCGGGAGGCACAGAGATGCATAAACATAACTACCTGCGTGACATTAATCAGCAGAGTTTATTATAGGACAGAAGAACATTGCTTAGCCAGTATATCTAATAAAGGAAACTGCCTGGCATGCAATAGTACATTGCAAGTGACGGTCTCGCTGCCCTGTCATACTGATAAGGGCCTGTCACATCTAATATTGCAGCTCCAGAAGTGGCCTCAGATTCATGGTTCAGAGGAGGAAAGTCTTTCCACCTTGGCCATGCACTTCCTTGCTTCTGTAATCCACTGTATATCCCGGTTCCCTGATTAAGTTATGATACAAGAAATGGTTTTGATCTTACTAGAAGGATGTTGTCCAAAAATAATCCTTTGGTTTAAATCTGTGCATTGTGATTTCCTGAAGCAGCTACACACTGTCTATAACGTACACGCAGAGCATGAACTTTCCTCCCTTGGCTGCCTTAGTATAAAGTTGTAATACTATTGAGCATTTAATCTAGAAAGAAAGTCAAGATGAGCTGTTGTGCTGATACAAACCATGCAAGTTAGATTACTTGCTGTAAAATGCTACGTTATTTTTTGCAGGAACTCTTTTATGTCTCTAAGCTAAGTGCATTGACAAAAAAAGGATTACTGCAGGGTAACATATAGTCCTGTTTACCGCATCACCACCTGAGCGTGTGAATAATGCCGTGTGTTGCTTCTATAACCATTCTAGTCAAGTTGCAAATACAGCTCGTCAACTATAATAGCATCTACATCTGTGTGGCTTGAGAAATGCTGCATTCAAAGCTCAACCTTCAGAAATCAAGCCAGTAGCTCCCAAACAGGAGGGAATCAAATGCTAATCACATCATCCCAACCAGGAAAAAGGTTATTATTAAATGTTTTCATAGATATTTAATCTAGGAATGGATTCAAAGAATTAATCAAAGCTATATTTTGGCTAGCATTGCTCACTGCAGGAATTTTTTTCCGTATACATGTGCAGAGAGAACACAAAAGGTCTTGGCATTTGAAAGACTGATAAAATTTAATTTGTATGTTTGTCTGATAAACACTTCAGAGATATCAAAATGTAGGGGAAAAAAAGAGTAGTTTTTGCAAACAGTATGGCTGAGCCTGAATAAGCCAGGTTTCCCCATGCAAACGGAGCCTGCCCGCTCGCCAGAGGTGGCATATTCCAGAAAATGCAGTTGTGACCCTTTAGCACACGATGTCACCGGGAAGACCCCGGTTCCTTTTAATGTCCACAGAGGCAATTTCCAGGCAGCAGCCTGAGGAGATGCTCAAATTACACTCCTATACTAGCATCCTTGTTTCTTTTTATGGTTACTGATTTATTCAATGGAGGAGGGGAAAAGAGACGTAACTGTCTGGTAAGGAGCAGTTTCAAACAAGTGAGTAGCGAGTGTTGGTGTTAAATGCCGTAATAAATTGGGGGTGATTTCACTTGATTTCACTTTGGTGATGTCTAAAAGAAATGAAAATAAAGTTTGCAAGAAATGTGTCAGTTCCTCATACAAATCAAAGCAGAATGATTGTTTCAGTAACAATGATGGAGCTTGCCATAAACATTTCTATTGGGAAAGCGTTATTGCTCTATGCTCGCTGCAGGGAATGGCTGGAGAAATACATGTATAATAGCAGAAATTAATTTTATGAACTATGTTGTTAAGGATGTAGAAACGGTACCTGGGAGAAGGAGTGGGATATGTCTGTGTGTAAACACAGTGCAAGAAGCTGTGTTCAGAAAGATATTCCAAGTAAAATCAGTGAAGATATTCCCCTGTGGAATCCAAATGGAAACAGAAGAACTGTGAGAAAAAATAAAGACAATATCAACAAAATGTAATCTTTAAGGTATTGCTTTCCTCATCTGTTTTTACAGAATAAATAGAACTAACATTTCTCTTCACTGGTGATTTAGGCCAGCCATTTTCCTGCGTTTGTTTTGCATGTCTGTGTAATATGAAACCTAACAAAATATATTAAAAAGAGAGAAAATAAACAAAACTGTTTAGACCCTATAGTTATGGCATCATTCTGTCAGCCTTCAGATTCTCCGGGAACAGAAGCTAGCAAATACTTTTATATTACACATTACACACTGACATGCATCTGCATAAACACAGCATCTTAGCAAAGCTTGACTGTCTTTATTTTTTTTTTTTTACTTGTTCTAGAAATATTCAGGCATTTTGTATAGAAAACAACTCGTTCCCCACTGCATTCTGAATAACAAGGAGTCAGCACATATGAATAGATAGGTTTCTGAATGGATTAAAGGTGCTCAGAAGGCCCAGAAATCTGAGGTGTTTGCAGAGTTTGCCCTTGCAGTTTTTTTCTCAGCTTGACAGAAAATGGACCCTTCTGTTACTTACTTTTATCTATCTGGATCTTATATATATATTTGCATGTCATTAAACTGGGCAGGTTTCCAAAATATTCCTATTCCTGGGACACATCTGCCACATCACAACTTACAGCAACCTAAAAGTCAACAGCTCTTAAGAAAGAGGAAGGTGCACAAAGTCCAATGTATTCCCTAGCTCAGGTCCCTCCAATCAGTCCTCCACTTTCTGGTTGTGGAAGTTGAGCTCTGTATTTGGACAGGCCAGCAGCAGTAGCACAGATTCACATTATGGCATTTATTGCAAAAGTTTATACACTGGAAATATAAATAAAAATAATTAAAAAAAAAAGCGCAGGAAAAAGGCTTCAAAGAATAAAAACAAATTCAGGTAACCCTTTTGCAATAAGAAAAGATTCCCTTTCAGGAAATTTCTGAACAATCCCATCTCTGCTATGTCTTACTTCAGTTACCTTTATTTCGTCTTTTTGTTCTTCTAGGCTCATTTTTTTGTATATGTCATGTTCTTTTCACTTTTGTGTGGCACATAAGTGTCATTCAGCTCAGCTTGCAGACTTTGTAATTAGCTCTGTGAAACCTGCATTGTCGAATGCAGAATATAAACAGCAGCTCCGGAGAACAGAGATATCTGGGCCTGACAAGCTTGGGAGATGTTCACTAGGGTTTAAATTGAAAATAAGAGCTTTCTGCATCTCTAGGTGAAATGTTCAGTTCAGGATATTTTAGATAAAAATCCTATCCTCTTTTAGTGAACTTAACTCTCAAAGGCTTCATCTAGACTAGGATTTCATACTAGAAAATAAAGAAAAACAAGATCATGTTATTAAATGCATTAAGTTACACATCAAGAAAAATACATAAAGAACAATTAGCCAGCAGGTAGCTGTCCTTTTGCTTCTCTGGTGTGACAGAAGGCAAAGCAAATATCTTTGAAAAAAGATATATATATATGTAAAATAATAAAATACATATATCTCACATGGATTATTTAATTCTTTACCAAAACCCAAATAATAATGCATAATACAAATAATACAGCTGTAAATACTAGTGCATACAAATTGTAGAATCATTAAGGTTGGAAGGGACCTTTGGAGATGATTTAGCCCAACCACCCTGCATTCGCAGGGTCACCTATGCTCTTTCCCTTCAAAAAAATTAAAATGTGACCTTTAAGCATTAAAAATACTTTAGTATGACAGCTGTTCAGTATTCTGGCATTATGAAACAAAAATCTAATATTGTTCTTGTTTGTTGACAAATATTCAGGTACACACTGCCTTTCACATTTCAATCAGACAAATGTGGTTTGGACACATGTGGTTCATTATCTAATTTCTGGTTTTATTCTATGACTGGAATGGATAATACTTATCAGATTAGATCCTCTGCTTCTACAATGTGTCCCTGACAGGCTCTTTTGCTACAGGAAACATTAAACAGGTTTTAAATATGACCTATTTTTCGTCCAATTCTCATGACATCACTGGCCAGTGTAGTCACAGGGAAGGGCATGATGCCAAATTGAAAGATGCCTTAGACATTTTTATCCTTGCAAAACTTTTGCACATGCTCAAATGAGAAAGAAAATCATCAACCCCATTGTACTGGCCATCTCAGCAGGATTCAGTCACACTGAGATACTAGATTATCCTTATCCTTCCCTCCGTGAACATCCCAATGCGAGTCATCTCCTCCTGGAGCGCTGCGCTGAATTCCTCTGCTTGCTCACAACTCAACAGCTGCTGCAAAGGGCTGTAGCTCTGCAGAAGCTACTGAAACCATAACACCAGCAAAGTTTTTCACTTCTGTGTTTCTGAGCTGCCTGGCTCATAACTTTTATAAGCTACAGGATTCACTAAAGTGTTATGCAAATTGCCTTTAGAAAAGGAGAGAAGATTAAAAAACAAAAGAGAATAGTTCTGCAGTACCACAGGGCTCCAGATGTGGCTGCGGCCACCAGCAGTCACCCACAACATGCACTCCAGCATTGCAGCCTGGCTTAGGAAGGTTTATAATTTTCCTTGCATAATGAGGGTACACAACCAAGCCAGCACTGTGTGTACGAGGCAGATGTACTGAAGTCTAAATGAGTAAACTTTGCTTTTCCTCTCTAAAGTCAAAGGGAATTAGAGGTTTCTAATGATCCTGAAATAGGACTCTCAAATGCATTCCTAAGACTTTCCAAGTTTCAGTGTTACATGCCAAAATACAAGTATCCCTTCCATTTCTAAAGTTTATTTATTAAATGGTACCACATAATAATTCCATTCATCTCTTCTCCAAAAAGTCATTTCTACAGACATCATATCCACTGCCTCTTAAAGCAATCCGTAATACAGCTTTTCAGGCTGGAAAAAAGCCAGGTTTTCTCCTCCGAGGGAGGGGGGAAAAAAAAGAAAAAAAGAAAAAAAAGAAAACCGTTATTAGGGTAAGACAGAAAATTCATCCAAAAAGCAAGCAAACAAAAAATGTGCCATTGTCTCATCTTAACTTCAAAACAGTCAATTAGTCAATTCCATTGTATCAATATTTCTTTAAAAATAAAAAGCTTTCCCAAATTATGACCTTCTGCTGCCTCACTGTTAGCTATTTCATGGCTGACTTACAGCCTTGGGAAAAAAAAAAAAAGTAGCTTGTTACAGAGAAATCGGTATAGCCTCAATTCCAGCAGCACAATCAGTTACTCCAGCTATTATTGTGACTAATAATCATGTTTTTATGAAAGCAAAAGATGGATGGGGAAAAATACAAAGAAAATTGTGTACATAAATATCCATTACTATCAATGGATGACAAAAATCCCCCCGAAATTATCTAACAGGAGACAGATTTCGGTATTAGAGACCACTTAATTCTTTTTTAGTTCAGATGGGCAAATATTGATTAATACTTATGGCTAACAGAGTTACGTAGGTACCTTCAACAGCAGTTGATCTCAGGAAACCCAGGGGAGAGGAAACCATCAGTGTCATCTCGGGATGGTCATCTGAGAATTTCCTTTCCTTCTGTCCCTTCAAAACGTAACAGAAAATAGCGTACAGATGGGAAGGATTCTCAGTGACAAATGTTACGTTTAGAGCTGTCATAAGCGTATTCTTCCCAATATTGCTCTCCAGTGTGTGCAAAATCTCCTGAAAGCCTCTTTTGTATGCATTAGGTTTTGGGAAAAGTTGGCCTAGGATGAAAATATTCTGCATCAACTCTTTTCACATGTCTAGACAGCAAAATATACAGCCAGACTGGGTCAAAGAGTTGGGGCTATAAAAAAAATCCAGATCTTTTCATCATTTTATAGGGCCTAAAAAAATGAATGTTTCCACAAATAGGGGAAGTTTAAAAACTGCCTAGTAACGTGCTACAAGATTAAAAATTCTGTCTAGTGGATGTCAGTGCACAGATTTTTACCAGTTTCAAACTAAAGGAGCAAACCCTTGAAGTCAAAACCCTTCCTATGACCCTAGAAGATGGATGGCTTCTACTTAAAGCCTTTCAAGGAATATCAAGATATGGCATTGCTGCTTGTTGTAAAGTCACTCCACCTGCTTAAAAAGATCTGAAAAAAAATGAGGAGTTAAGTTGTTTGATGTTTTACACAGCGTTTGGTGCAAGTGAAATCTGCTTGCCTGAATTAATTCTCACTGGCACCCTTATTTGGGGTCTTTGAGCTTTTCCCTTTCTCAGTTTTCATTTTTAAAGCAAATCAAATATTCATCCCTTTTACTACTAAGGAAGAGAAATTCTGCATTTGGGCACAAATTAGCAAAAAGAAATAACATCCGAAATTTTACTAATTTTTCTTTAATAAGTCTCAACCGTTCCAGTCTGAATATTAAAAAACTTACATGTTTAGGAGCTACGTCTCTCAAACGGTAGGTTTGGTTTTTCAATCCAAAGCGCTTTTTCAATTAGAAGTGTCAATTAGATATTTTAAAAATTTTATAACTACTCAAAGGAAATCTAATTCGTAATAGGCAAAATACAATGGGATTCAAATGCCTCCTTTCAGTTTACAAAGGAAATGACAAATTTCACTGAGAAGAGGAGGACTAATTTCTTTTTCTACTTCTTAATATCAAAACATAAATTTAGAAATTCATTATTTACATATTTGACTTGGATTTGATTTTCCCTTTCCAAAATAATATATTTCTTCTGGGAAGACATATAGCTTTCTTCATATTTAAAAACTTATGGCACATGATAACTTCATTTCCAAAAGAAAGACTTACGAGCTTCATGTATAAAATGGAGTTCAGACCTGATTGAGAAACTGTTTAAGTAAATGCCAAATTTTAATGGATTCAGCAGACTATGGATCTTGTTCTTTATTCCAACTTCACTCTCTAAAGGCCTTGTTTCTTTTTTTTTTTTTTTTTTTTAAGACACACTGGTAAAATTAACAGAGTTCAAATACCTTCTTATTTCCACAACATAAGTTCAGGCAGTATTGGTACATGAAGCTCCACTACTTCGTGTTTCAGTGACAAACCCACTAAACGGGGTAAAGATGTTTCCAGCCTGTCCTTGTTCCTCAGCCCCCATGTGCTTCACCATAGGATGCTGCTGTGATTGCATCCCATATCTGGTACTCCCATTTGACTGGGAAATGATCCCATTTTCTGAGGAAAAACACGAATGCTGAAGAGAAAACACCTGTAGTCCCTATTTTGCAAGTGATTTCTCTGCCATAGAGCCTCAAATGATGCAACTTTTGTTGGCTTTCAGAAAACATGTTATTGCAGGACAATCTCATCTGAAGCTCTCCAGCTCTTCTGTGCTTTTGCTTTTCTCTTGCAGGTTCCTTGCTTCACTAGCACTTAATAACATAAGGTTTAGAAGTTTTATGCAAATGGAGAAAAACCCTGGCTTTTGCTTGGCTTTCTCATTAGAAAGGAAGAGGTGTCCCTCTGTTCCTGACCTGCTTATAGCAGTGCTGGAAGTAAAACAGAGCTGGGGATCCAGAGCTGGCCTTGAGCGCACCATATGCTCTAGCCTGGCCCTGGTCACGTCTATGCAGTGTGATGGATGAAACCCAAATGGAGCCTGTTTCCCAATCTGTGCTCTCACTGTGGAGATTTTTCAGTATATAATCTGGCTCAGTTAAAAGCAAACTAAATCCCGTTCCCTTTATTTTCAGAAAAATACCACTCACGTCAATGCTCTTCCAAAATAATCATCAGTATCAGTCGCTACACGTAGCCAGGATGAAAAGCAAGCTACAGAATCAGTAAGAACAGCATCCATGTTGAGTCACAAATTAAAAGTCTCTTACCTCTGAAAAATCAAGGACCTCTCACTCTGCTTCATTCAACTCAGCCAAAGGGAATAATTCAAGGCCCAGGTGTGCAATGCTAGGGAAAGGGAAAGAAAAGTGCTCGTTATATGAAGCAGGTGTTGAATATTGTTGTAACGGAGACCAAGTTAATAACATTCTTAATGAGCAGTAATAAACAGTCAAAAGCAATAAAAAAAAAAAAAAAAGGGAGAAAATAATCTCCAGAGTAATCACGCTGTACTTAATATATCCTGAGAGCAGAGGACATTATTGAAGTGGTGGAGAATTAGGTGTGAGCAGAGTAGTGGATCTCAGAGTAATTTAGGGCTGGAAAATAGGACAGACCAACAAGCTTGGGAAGACTATAACTCTAAATTTTGCTAAAAGCAGTGAGCTTTATTTTAAAATCAGCATGCACTATCCATGATCCCCCAAGCCTTTGGCGTCAGCTGGCATTAACAAAAATAATTCCTCGCCAACCCTTAGTCTCTTTCGATGTTTTGTTCTCCGCCAGACTCTGTGTAGAACCTGGGCCCGGACATATTTCTTCACAGAAACATGCACAGAGGTCCTGAATGCAGTTTCCCCCCATTAGCCTTTGCCTAATGCATGGGCTGTTGTCTGCTTTGGTTCATTTTGTAACTCTCATCTTTATGCTGTCATGAGCAAATATTCTGACATCTCAAGTTGGCAGTGAAAAACAGCTATTTCTCCCGGTAAATAAAAACTGATCCTTCTTCTGTGCCGCACAAAATTAAATTGATTTGTATGTGTCTGCATGATTTGAACAGTATTAAACAAAAAAACACAACAAAACACACACACAAAAACTGGCATCCACCTACCACCTACCACCTCTTGTAAGAGTTACATAGCTTTTGTAATTAATGTACTTAATATTTAGCATGTATGTGTTTCAGATTTTGCTTTCAGCTCTGATTTGTCCAGAAATCCCTCTTTTGATCCTTGATATATTGCTGATAATAACAACAAAGAAACTGCTGCACTGCTCTAATGCTCTGGCTCCTGGCTGCCATATAATATAATAAGACAGCTCACTTTCTATGCTATTTTAAGATTTTCATTATCAAGCGTCTACAAAAATCTCTAAGTTTTCTCTGAATAGAGTTTTGGGATGCTGAATATGGGTCTTTCTCAGTAACTTCAGGGAGAGGTCAAGTGACTCAGAGCTTCTGGAAACCAGGACTCTGTGCTCAGCATTGATTTTTCAGTGAAAATTTGGGACCAGACTTGGCAACTAACCCTATTCCCGTCCTCACACAGAGCCAGTGGCACAGGAAAAACCTCAGCAGCCACTATTAGCACCAACACAAACAAACATTAAATATCTACTCAAAGCTATTTGGCCATGGAAATGCCCAAATCGCAAACACGACATATTATTTAGGAAGGCTTTTCCAAGGCATTGGTCCAGCTCCCCTTGCCCTACTATTTGATTTTAGCTGTAAAGATCTGAAAAGAAACCTAAATAGGGATGCTGAGCACAATCAACAGTTGTTTGGACAGAGAAGGCATGTAATTACATGCACAGTTTTCCTAGTGCTTGGGTCTTTGCCTTTACTCTACTCAAAGGTGTTTTATGAAAAGGAGGTGAACTTTCCTATTATGTTTCAGTGTGTCATTACATTACCATTATCATTAAAGCAGAATACTTTTTCATAACTGAAAAATGATTTAGGAACTAAATAGCTTGACATGGTGTCATATCTTATTCTAACGCCGTCTAAAGAGGCATCTGTACTCCACACACTCATTTTTCCAAGAAACTACGCAAAAAAGTGACAGTAAAAATCTTTAAAGAGAAATGAACCCACTGGAAAAGCATTAAAACACAGTGAAGGTAAATGTAATTGTTTTTAAACCTAATGTTTTTGTAAGATAAATTCCACATCGGACAGGCTCTTTAAAAATCAATTTGCACTTGCTTCCTCTATAAAGATTTATCCCTGAGAAAAAAAAAAAAAAATCCATTAGTATTAAAGTGCTTAAAAACTTGGCAGACTATCTCCAAAGGCATCAATTTCTAGTGCTAATTACCACTAATTATTCACTCAGCAGTTGTAAGTTGCATTCAGTCCCTGAGGGTGGAAGAGAGATTTGTCTCTCTACAGTGTAGCATGTTTCGTATATTTGTTTTAAGAGATTTTCCATCCAGACACCAAAATAGTGAGGACTTTGAGTGAGAACTTCCCAGTCTGTCACCAGGAAGGCATCAAGATTTCTGTGTGCAGGATAAAGAGTCCTGGAGTTTCCTGCACTTGGGATGAAGGTTTTTATCTCACACGTCTCTACCTGCCACGTGGTAGCAATTGGACCCCATGCGTTGCTTTAGTGCCTCCACGGACCTAATTTAGCAGGTTTCCGATCGCTGGGGCTAAAGGTCTGGTGTCCAACCTGGCTGCTGAACAGCTCTGCATAAATAACTCGGAGCTGATTATTCATGAGTGCCGTTAGCAGCAAGGCTGTCACCACCTCGCTCTTCGGAGCGCCTACACCTGGACTCGCACCAGACCCTCCACGTCCCTTGGATCTCACTCCTTCAAGCAGCATGAGCAGCAAAGAGACTAGGACTCCACACAGCTTTTTTCCCCCAAGGTTAGTCAAGACAGAAGCTCAGAAGAATAAAACTTTTCAGGGAATGAGGATGCAAAAAAGCTTGGTTAGAAACAGGAAATTATTTTGGGGGGGTCATTTCAACCCAGGCAAATGACCTTAGATTTCCCGCATTTAAAGGTTTGTCTTCCAGATGGAAAATTCATCTGAAATCGACACTTTTTTGCTAAAAAAAGTATTGATAGTAAACAAATCTCTGTGTTCTTGGGAAAAACAAAACAAATTTCTTTAAATGTCACAATTTTCTAGCTTGTCCTTTTAAATACCATTTATGTCCTATGCTTTGTTAGCCAGTCAGGTAAACACTTGACTAGAAAGGGCCTCCCCAAGCAAAAAGAGAGATTTAAGTTTCTCGATGCAAGGAGGAAGGAAGACGGGCCAGACTAGAAAAGCTGTTGAGAAGAATATTAATGCAGCAAGACACCCCCACTGCTCAAGAAAGAAAGATAGATGTGTGTGAGAGAGAGAAGCAATAAAAGGTCAGTAATGAAAGAAATATATCACTTGTAGAATTGACTAGGCTTTACTTGAGATTTATAATCCATTCTGCGTGTAGTAATTGGTGACTCTTGGAGACATAGTGCCTATTAGACATGATATTTTTGTAGAGTACCACCCAAGAATAAAATACAGGAAACGTGAGCTAACTCACTTTCTTTGATTTAATTTTTAACTAATATTCTGCCATTCCAGAATGTTTTACTTGATACTATTTAATCCCAGTCAGCAGACAGGAAAATCAAGGTCCAAGGGGTAAACTTGGTCCAAAGTTAGACAGTAAAGACACGTAGACAGATAAAACAGCCTGTGAGGGAATTTGCTTGTTTCCTTAAGACTCCTAATTTCTTTGGTCAGCACAACACATCACAGCTTCTAGACCTCTCTGAGACTTCCTCGGATCTGCAGAAGTTCATGTACGTGTGCAGTCCTACCTTGTCTAGCTAATCTTAGCTAGACAAGCTAATCTTAGCACTAGAGGCCTCTGGTTCTCAAGAGCCTCAGGGACTCCTGAAAATCTTTGTCTAAGTTTCAATAATTCAAGCAGCACAGCCCATCTCAGCTACAAGGCCAGGGAACAAGGAGATATTGCACTATAAGCTCTTAGAGAGGCCAAAGTGGTGTGGCATGAGGTTTGCCATGGGATATGGAATGGACAGGACCCAGGCTTACAGCTCTCCAGCTGACCAGGCTTGACTGGAGATTTATAATCCATTCGCTGTAGTAATTATTGACTCCTGGAGACACCTTGCCTATTGACATGATAGTTTTGTAGGGTACCCCCCAAGAATAAAATACATGAAAAGAGAGCAGAAACACAGTTCTTTGCAGGGATTCTTGCTCGTTGTTATCACAGCTGTGATTTCCTGATATGCTTCACAGCAGTCCTAATAAATCAAAGCCTTGGCTGATACCACTTGCCAGAGCACCAGCGACTGCACTGGAGCTCTGCTGATTTACAGCAGCAGAGATTAGACTCACTGACTGTAGTGAAAGTAGCAGCAGAGGATGGAGCCATCCAAGAAGACTAAAGGCATGTTTAATACCTGAGCACCCGACAGGTTTATTAGCTTGGGCTCTGCTAACACAGTAACAACTTCGGGTGAGCTTGGACCAAAGCAGAGCAAACTTGCATCCCCTTAGAGCTTCTGGAGGTCAAACTCTTGGCTCCACAGTATGGTAGGTAAATGTTCTCAAAGTATATCAGAATGTCAGTCTAAACTCAAATTCTCTACCTTTTCAGAGATCTAAGTAGTCATATGTTTAGACTTTAATTAAAAAAAAATAACAAATAAAATGGGACAAAAGCTGTGAAGTTTCACAACTTCCATTAAATGCTGACATTTCATTCCTCACTTGATGTCCAATGCCCAGGCAGAGGTGCAAGCTACAGACCAAAACGCTGCCTTCATGCAGAATTTGAGGAGGAAAAGTTTAAAGCATCTGACTAAAAGCAAATTGTAGGTCTTTTATTTTTCTCTCTTTACCTCCCAGATGTTAGACCACACCTTTCAGAATAAATGTTATGTTTTTCTTTGCCCCTTGGCTCAGAGTGAAGTATGTCTTGCCTTGTTAAAGAGTAATTAGAAGTGCTATTAATCATTTCAGTAATAGGGAAGGACCATAAGTGACTCTTGAGGGTTTTGAAAGTCCTTACTGAAAGAAGGAAAGGTAGAATAATAATTTCTTATGGACATGATTTTTTTGCGTACATTCTGTGGGATTGTTATTTAATTAAAGAACAGATACTTTTGTTCTGGCCAATGTGGATAAATTAATGCCATTAAATAAATTAAACTTAAGACACTGCTATAGTTGAACTGACAGTTCTACCTTATGTAGGAAGTTGCTCTCCCAACATGTTCACAACTTCCCTTACAACTTTTTATTTTTCCATAGGATCTAAATTTTTTTCTAGGAAAAGCCAGACTTCCACATGGTTTACGTGCCCAACAAATACAGTTTGCAGGGAGTTAATTATTTTAAAAGACCAATTTTTTTAAATAACTGCTTCTTACACAATCATGTCTCCTGCTCTATTGAGCGCTATAAAGCATTTCATAAAGGACCAAACTTATAAAAGTAGTGAAATTGCATATAACCCCTAAGGACCTGCCTGACAAAGATACAATTTAACTTGCAGTTTAGAACTATGGGGACTTTCTCCAAAGAAAATAGAACTGTAGAACATGATTTGAAAGCACCATAACAAATGCAATTTAGCCTATACTGACGTGATATGAAATTATATGAAGCTTCTCAAGGACCCAATTAAAACCTAGCCATATCTACCACATTTTGTGATCTACAGATTCTTGCCTATTTCCACAGGACATAATAAAGAAAAACAATAAAACAATAAATTTAAACAACAAGAGATTTCTTTCTTAGGACTAAGTACGGGCATGTAAGAGGGCATAAACAGAGGAAACTGGCTTGCAATACATCAGCTTCATTGCAGCATGTTAGTTAGTGGTAACTTGATCAAAAAGCACATGCATTTTGCTAGCCCACATGTTGCGTGCAAATAATATAGATGTGAGATGAGTCTGGACTTAAAAATTCAGTTTTGATTTGGCCTATAGCTCCATTGTGCCAATCCATAGATAACAATACTTCAGACCACCAAAAGGGGACTTTTAGGAGCATTTCCACCAAAATTTGCTTAAAGAGACAATTCACTTTATGCAGCCAGAAATAGTCATGAAAGTCACCAGAAATATCTTCCCAAGGTAGAAGATGCAAGCTGTACCTTAAAATACACGGAGATTCTGCTTACGGTCCGTATCATCCTTTCCCCCTGCAAGCACATAATGACCAGGCATTGCTTATGAGAGATTTGTCCTTTTCCCTGCATTTATAGATGAAAATGAAACCTTAACTTCCTACAGAATGTCCTTGTTTACACTGAATTCTCAAAAAGCTGTCAAAACAACTACTATCCTGGCATTATATTGAATTAAACTCTTCTGTGAGCCTCATAAAATTTTAGCACTGGCCTGAGCCTGGAAGAAGAAAAAGATTCAAAAACAGAATAGGATTCATCAGTCCAGAGACAGCAGGAAAACATTAAACCATGGAAGAGGTTTTCATTTCAAGAGCCAACCCAAATGCCAGGATGAGCACCATTTCCTCTGGGATCAATGACGAACTCTAATATGCAAGACAAAAAGTGTTAGCAAGGGCCAGCAGAAGGTAAAGTGTGATGTTTAAAATATCTTTAAGTAAAGCTAACTCCAAGCCATTCTCCTCGCCTTTCCTCCTTCAGTTTTCTTATGTTTTATGAAATAAAAAAGCATATAAAATGCCTTATTTCAGCTCTTTGGCAAGGCAAAGAAATTAACCATTTTTCCTCTTTGCTGTCAAATATTTCAAGATTGTGCACATGGACAGAAAAAACAATATATTCCCAGGGAGAAACGCATTTTCCTAAAGATTACAGTAAAGACATCAGACATGAATCCAAGGTAAACTTGTCTTTATCCATTATAGGGTCTTGCTCATGCCATGGGCTTAGAAGACGACACCATTTACCGCTGCCAATCTCCTGTGCTCATTAGAGATGAAGCAGTTGCCAGTGCTGGCAGCAAACATATGAGAACGAGAATGGGTTCTGTGGCTTATGAGAGCTCATCCATATTAATACCTTGTTTCCACAGCATAAAATTTAGGTGCTTCTTGAAAATGCCCTTGGTGTCATCACCTCCTAAACCTTGCCAGGTAGTTCGCTCCAAACATTTATTACTTTCAGACAGAGAAGATGCTCCCCTGTGTCTTTATTTCAATTTAAATTCCATTTGTGCTCTTTTGTCAAATTTCCTACATTGAGTTATGAATAATGCTGACATTAGCTCTACCGTTATAGAGTTTGAGCTCCTTAATTAGATCCCCTTATTCAACTTTTTTTTTTTTTTTCCCTCTCTCTCTGAGGTTAAGGTTTTAAACTAGTCCTCAACTCATTCTTCTAAATCTGGAGGCAACAATGTCAAAGCTTTGCTCTCGTGTTCCTCTTTTCTTCAAGTGCCATAATATTCTTGCCAATGCAATGCTAGGAATTCTTTGCTTTGACGGAGGGCTGCACACCCCCACACTGCAGAATTTCCCCCGTGATTCAGCCAAGTATTTGATTTGCTCTTTTATTTGTCTCACTGTAGATACTTATACTAAGAAATACCCTCATTTCTGCAGGCCTAAAAGCCAGCTCTCATTTCAGGACATCCTCTTCTGTTGCTCTCCCAGCTCTTGGATTTGTTTTATTCCTTTTGCTTTCCACACATCTCTTCTGCAACCCTTCCCCCGTACATAAACAGGCACCTAAAAATCCTCACTGTTTGCTGAAAGGAAACAAATTGTGAGGAACTATTGCCATGTTTCCAGGGTTTTAAATTAATTGGAACCAGCTGTAGTTTGAGAAGTACCAATAAAGATGCTCTTTCTGCACATATCATCAAGTAGTCTTGAGGTATCTTGTGAAGCACCAAATTTCAAGGTCACGAAAAATGAGCAAGTTTTATTGCAGCCATTTGAGAGAGAAACTGAGACTGGACTTTCAAGTGCCATAGGCTAAGGAAGGAAGCTAACGTCTGAAAGGGCAAATACCCATCCCTGAGCTCTCACCTTTGCCTGCTTGAAAACAGCACGACAGCAATACCACAGGTCGCACTTGCCATACCTGCCCTCTATGTAAAAGGCATATATCCATCGCTGCCATTGCTTTTGTCTTTTTCTTGTGGTGCAGATTTTTGAAGCTCTTAGAACAGATCATTCCTGTCACAGGCAACTTTCTCAAGGACACCTTAAAATGTAGGCAAGTTAGATGCATTCCTATCTCGGTGTGCTGGGAGTAATGCATGAAAATCTCTTTTTATGAAGAATATAACCGAGTCATTTAACTAGTCTGTCCATAAGCTATGGCAGGCAAGTCATTCCTCTCCACTATTAACCCCCTAGTGGTTTATATCTCAAGAAGTGATGCTAAGACAAGATAATGTCCAGCCTGCAAAAGATTCAATGATGATGATTCTAAATGGTGGCTACAAAGAACCAATTCCTTAGGCTATTTTCTAGCTCTAACGAAGCGGGGCAGGGGAGGGGGGGATGGATATACGGACTATACTGTCCATCGCTTCTGCAGTACCCAAGTCCCTGAAGGTCTAGGAACCCAGCACGCAGGCAAGATGCTGCACCAAAAATCAAACGGCCACGTACCATTGCAAAGCAACTTTTGAAGCACAAATTGATTTCACTTTTCTATTAAGAGGATCCTTGGCAGTCTGAAAGAAGGGGAAAAAAAAATGTAGCGTAAAATGATATGCTAAATCCCCCAAGCAGACACTAGCAGTAATGAAAAGGGACAAAGCCATGGTTCTCCGGCAGAAACAAGGGCAGCTGAGTGTGGCATCCATCGCCCGCTCCACGACGGCTGCCGCCGGGACGGATGCTCAGACGAGGCTCGACGGGGAGACCCAAACCAGAACAGGCACGGGCACTCACTCCGGCAGCCTGGAAAGCCAAGTGGAAATGCAGAGCCTCTCTGTGTCCAGCAGCCTCAATATGTAAATCCATTTATATTCATTATAACCTAATCCCACTTCTTACCTGCCAGGAGACACGGCAGGAAACGAAATGAATCTATCTAGAAGGAACAAAAGCTGGTATGCGATTTCTCTCTGCGGAAAGAGATGATGGGCTGAATTCACCTTTCATGCTGGCAAATGGAACTGAAGTGAGATGAGCAGAGTCGTGCCCACTTCTAAGACAGCTGAATTTGGCCCTTTGCTTGTAGATAGAGAGGCAATCAGCTGTCACCTGCCTCCACTGCGAGCCTGAAACACAGGGCACAGATGTCCAGTCAGAGGAACGTTCAGAGCGACAACTACGCACACGGACAGAAATGCATGGGTTGTTCCTTGCAATGCACACTGGAAGACTAGCCAAAATACCAGCAAAAACTAACATTTTTGGTGGGAGAGTGGATATTCTCTTTCCATCTACTCACCACGTTTGAGAGTGACGTGCCCTGTTATGTTTTACCCAGGTTTTATGCACATTTTTAGGAACAAAGCATGAGGCAGGCCTGGCTTTGAGCTCCACCCGTAAGAAAAGAGGTTTTTGCAGCAGTGGCACAGCAAGTGCTGCTCCACCCCAGCGACGGAGAGGAGCGAGGAGGCCAGAAGCGTAGCCCGAAATCACCCTCCCAACACACCATTGCTCAGGTACACCTCGGCAAGGCCGTCTCTTAAGCTATATCATATAATTATTCACTGTGCAATTACATAACGACTGTGTAATTATTTTGTGCATGTGTTCAGGGCAGGTCATGTTGTTATTTTCTTCAACGGGGCTGTTTTGCTGTATCTGGGCTGGCACGTCCAGCAGCGGCCCTGCAGTGTCACGGAGGAACAGAGCTGCTGTGAGGACGAGAGGGAGACTCCAGAGCAGCTGCAGATGGAAAGACAAAGCTTTTCCTACGGAAAAAGAGGAAAGTGCATCAAGGCTGTGGCAGTCCTGGGAGCAACTAGAGATCCTTGCACTGAGAATAAGCCTGAAAAGGAAGTGGCTGCTGCAAAGCCATAGAGGGATGAATGCTTACAAATATTTTCATTGATATTCTGCCTCATTCTGAAATGTTGACATTCTACAAGCTCATAGTCCTACACCTTAGAAAAATCAAGCCCGGAATATCAAGTCTGTGGGAAGCTCTAGGGATGCTTGCTAGAAGGAAAAAGAGCCAAAGGGACCCCAGGAGGAGCCCATCCTCTTGTGCCAAGGCACAAAATGAAATAAAATAAACACGTACCACTCACGTCATAGTGCACAGGTGTTTTACTCCCAGTGACAACTTTCCTCCAGCCACGACCTCCTCAGTCCCATCAGCCCGTCCGTGAGGGTGGATGGGGCTTCACCCTTGCACTGGGTGCGGAGGCTCCCCGGTCTGGAGCCTTCCCTCTGTCTGTAATTAGCAAAGGTAGCTCATTTACTGCTCTGTAATCAATCCGTTATGCGCACTGTCCTGGTGTATCCAGGCATCGCGTATTTGAAAGTATAATTGCCACAGCAAGACAACACAAACTCGAAACATTATCAAATCTTATTTTCTCACCTCCCCCATTCCAGTCGAGAACCTGAATAATTTAGTGCAGGTTGGCAGCCCCTGATTACATTTCTGCACCTTTTAAAATTGCCTAAATGAAAATTTAAGTAATTTAAGCAGCGAGTGGAAATGACACATCTTTGTGTTTTCCTTGCACAGGGAAGAGTACTGCAAGTGTCAGTTTTGAACAGCCTCCAGTGAGATCCTCTTGCATTTTCCTTCCTGGACAGGGAAAGGGCTCACACTGCTCCTGGGTGCAGAAGGGAGAGCACTGATGGGCAGAAAGATGGAACAGCTCAGTCAATAAAAAGTTAATTGTTTTTATTTTTTAAATTTTAGACTCTGTACAAACTAGGCAGACACCTTGGGGATCCTCAGCTTGCCAGGAAAGCTCATGAAAAGATTTCCAAAATGGAGCTCTGTAGTTTAACACAAGGACAGAGATTTCCTTGTGGCGTGCCTGCTTTTACAACAGACATTACTGAAAAGTTAATCTGACACTTTTTTCTTCTACACAAGAGACTCATTACATGGTCTATAAATAGTATTCACTTTTGGTGTACAAGTGAACTTTGCTTTCCAAGCTCCTGCACACATCCATAAAACACAGACTAGGGGGCTTCAGTAATCTACATTGTCCTTCTGCTTATAAGGGAGATGCATAATGTGATCAATATTTTTTACTCTATTAGAAATGGGTTTGTCAAATTACAGATAAATAATTCATACAATGTGAATGTGACACGCCCAGAGCAGAAGAGAAAAGCATTCTTTTCTGCATGTTTTATCTCAAATGTACAGATTTTAAATGAATTAAGATGGAGGGTGAAATGACCTAAGTCTAAATGAACTTGAGGAATATCTAGTGTGCTTTGTCCTTGCTATTACCTATTGATTAA